>LUCH01001403.1:32810-91991 GCA_013368495.1 Paragonimus heterotremus
CAGCCGTGAGTTTCCGTCCCTCTTTTTGACCAATTCGATGGAAGATGACCAAGAAGATGTCAATAGCCGTATGATTTTCTTTTTAATCTTCTATTGTTTCATGGTATTTGACTGCGACCGATAGTGGGCAAGGATTTTTCTAACAACTTGTCGAAGAGGATGGGGGTCATGTGTGTCAATTTCATGTCGTACAGGCCCAGTCTGCCCAGAATCCTCTCCACTAGACTGGAACATCGCCGGAAGAGGTGACGGAGGATTACGGACAGTAAAACAAGTCGGATCTGCCATTGAAATGATGTCACACATCTAGTTCTGTACTGCCTTGAATGCCGAAGCATTTCCAACCGTCTTTACTAGCGATGATGTCGGTTTTCCAGTTAATTTTCTCAACAGTTCCTTATTAGGTGATTCGAAAGAAAAATAACCACAAACCTAACAATTCCGTTCCTCAGTAAACAAAGGTGGAAACGTCTTCAATTTCAGCAGCGGGAGGCCAGGAAGGAACGCGTTTATTGATTCCGACGATTGTTGGCGCTTGACGTGACACCATTCACGATTACCTGGCACTGACTCCGTGCGGCCGAATATTGTTTGCAATGTCTCGCATATGACTTCAGGTGAAAACTCTTGAACCAAAGCAGATACACAGAATTACATTCCCCCAAAAAGATGAAAATATATGGTTTACCGCCGCTAGGTAGATCCTCACTTCAACCTCAGTCGTCGAACGTCAGTCATCGTAGGGATTGCAGACATGAAGTTGGCGTGGTGATGGTCCTACCTAATAACATAACTCATCTACTTAACTAGCGAATCCGGTTGTCAACAACAGCAAAATAAAACCCGATTTGCAACACATTTCTCTCATTGTAACGATAGTGGTAATTTACATACAGAACAGCGATCACTTTGAGCTCCCCCATAATCCGAAAATCGGAAAAAAGAGGCAAACGAACAGTCACAATGGGTGTATTTGTATGTACAGAGACGAAGAGGTGATCCACACAACGTCGGTTCCAGATACATGAATGACACGTAACCAGAGAGGCTAGTCAATCTAGTCAAGAGTAGTAATGTCACCTTTCTATGATCGTGTAGGTGACGTTAAACATGTTGAACAATACACAGGTGGACCACCTGAAGTAGAACAATAGATAAGTGAACACCAGCGGAGAGTTCAAAATGCATGCGTAACAGTTTCCGCAATGTTACAGTTTTGTAAGCTGAATAAACGCGAATGGTCATGCTCGAACTCACCCACTTCACATCCCTTCATTGGCTGCTTGCAGCAGTAAGATCCCAAAAGAATGTTTTTTTTAATCCATAAGACACAGTTTTTGACCCCTAATTTCTCACTACTTTCAAAATATTTTAAATCAATATAGACAGTAAACGTTATAAAACAACAGACCCATATGCCTTTGTATCGGAAAGTTTCGAAGACGGTGAGCCATTAGTTGAGTCAATGGCAGCTGCGCCAATTGTGTGGAGAACGTGAAACATCCGTTGTTCTGATTTGTCCGATGGTAGTTCCCATATGCAAGAATGGAATCACGGTACTGGCGTGCATTATAATACGTATCATGCATCACCGTCTCACAACAGCCCAGAGGTTAAACACCAAGGAATAACGAACAAATTCGCTTTGTGCACACAACGGTGTGGCCAAATTTTGCAGTGGCTTCATAATTACCGTTGGCCTAAGATTGCCGCTGTCATTTTTCTGAAGCACTTGATCAACTTAAATATTTGAAATCGTTCACGTTGATTCTGATTTCGATCAAGTGTCCCTTCAAATTTTCTGAGTCTATAGCTGTAATACCTTTCAAAAATGAGAATACAATGTTCTGTCAACAACCAACAACTTCAAGAATGCCATACGTTGAATCTGCCGGGGGTCGAGATTTTTGATGACTGTTCTCAATGCAACACTGTCTATGGCGCCCGTGAATGGTAGACCCGTACGCTTCCACTAATCTTGTGGTCCGAATTACTAAACGATTACATGGTCAGTGGGCAGATATCTATCACCAAGGATCGAACGCGCACCTCTGGTTAATTTTGGAGTACGTACATAATAATGTGTTCAGATCACCTACTGAAGATTCCATCTGGTTGACTAATATTTCAAGCACTTTTCTCAAGTGCAGTTACTAAATCGCAAGACGTTTGACTTGATGTATAGTAACCAGTGTGTCGGCTTTTGTAATTTGACTTTCCCGGTGGGTTTCTTACCCTGCCAGCATTCAATGGTTGGGTGGAATGGTGTTTACTCGAGCTCAGTGGTATGACTGTTGCCATTTTTTTGCATGAGTTAGTCACTATGAAGGAATAGACGCTGATTCGGGCTAATGAACCTCGTAGTCAACGCTGCTGTTGATGTTACTGTCGTTTGTTTTATGCGTGTACGCACTTTGATATTAAACTTTAAACCTTCGTCTCATCGCCTTCCTTTCTTAAACTTTTAGTTAGGGTTTATTTCGGTGTGTGGTAGGTTTGCATCCGCATTAAACATAACTTTGTTACTCGTTCTCATGTAGGTGATGATGACAAGCATGAGTCACAGGTTATGTGTTGGCTTCTGTGAATGACATTCGGACACATTACTGAGTTTGTCTTAGAGCTGGTTAGAACAGACTTCGGTAGGTTTGTAACAACACGGAAACTGTTGAGCGTGCAATATGAACTTTTCGCTGATGTTCACTTCATTGTTATCTATTTCAGGTCGTCCGCCTACGTGTTATTCAGCATGTTCCACACGACATGGGCGTTCCTAGAACTGTGACACTTTATCCACTGGACTGACTTGCTTGAACGTTCTGTAACCTTTATTGAGAAAACTGATTCACCTGTTGCACTTGCCGTTGGGCGGAACACTGCCTGGTCTCTGTATCATCAATACACTGATTGTGATTGTTCGTTGCATCTTTTCTCTGGTTTTAGACTGCATCAGAACTGCCTGTGATTATTGTCCTGTATATAAAATACATTTATCATTACCGTTACAGGGTCAGTCCAGCTGTTGTTTACAGCCAACACAAAGCAGTCAGTCCAAAGAAGACTTATGACAAAGGAAGCATGAGACCCTCAAACATGGGACAACTGACGGGTGATAGCACCAACGTACGTCACAACTAAGTACCGATCCCAGTCCGGCTATCGTATTTGTCGAGGAAGTCGTCAGTTCCCCGAAAATATCATGTGACAAGAAGACAAACAAAGTTCACTTGTAAGTGACCTTCATCTTTGCCATGGTCGCGCACTGCTCCGGTCTTCACGAATGACCTCAGCCCTCTTGACGACTACTGTTGTCATTCCGACCACACGAGTAGACTATACTGTCTGGAATTTTGTACGGTCCTTTCGCTTCCTCTTGTTTTGTTGCTAGTTGCAAACCCTATAAATACCGTTTGTGACCATGTTGTCATCGGGTTGAGCAACATAAAGAAGCTCTGTTTGAAGGCCAATCTTTTCCCTGTGTTCATGCGATAGCCTGGGTTGGATGGGTTGGCCGGAAAAAGATTAACTGACCGCGTATGGTTAGCACTCGTTGTTCATTGCCGTTACACGTCGTGTCGTTATCCGCCGTTCCATTGACCGTTATTCCGTTCCATTTACACGCTTGTAGGCCGTCACAGCAATATATATATTTCTGTGCTTCCGGATGTTTGTAATAATTATCATTGACGCGATCTTAAACACACTGGTCGGTGTGCTCGTAGCAATTATTGGCAGTTCAAAATATCGCCGCTTTGTCTGTCACTATGAACGGCGTATCCTATACAACCCATAAACAGTAACCTTTCAATAACCTTTTTACGTCTTAGTAATCAATGACAGTGCAGCAACACCTTGGGTGACAATGGCCAGCTATTGTAATTAGTAACATTTACTTCGCTGATGTCCTCCTTAGGAGATTTGTCCTTTTTGTTGAGTGGGGAGTTGTCTTTCACAAGACGTTCAGAGATTAGTGAAACAAGCTCCGGCTAGCACTATACATAATTTATAGGTCGGTAACCGACTGATCATATTCAAAATTGGCCATATATTCCCTTGTGGAACACGTGTATGTCAGAATTACCACGGTCTTGTCTTCCAGTGCATCTAGTGACTGGACTTAAACGAATTTATGTTAGTTGACTTGTACAGTCAATGAAGGATCGGGTGTTCCATCAAACTTTCGAAGCGCGATGCTACGTTATATAAGATGTGCATATATTTACTTATTATCTTCTGCAGTCGACTTTTGTATCAGCTTTGGATTGAACACTATTACTCATTGTTAGCTTTCATGGAGCCGAGCAAAATACCGTTTCACATTAACTGTCCAACCAATAACCTTATTTGACTATATCGTTTGCTTGCATGAAAACACCACGTACATTAGTCTCCTTCAGTAGGCACAATTAACGCTGTTTCTCAGTTTGGTCCTTACAACTCTCCAAACGACTACAGACAGTCTGTTAAATGATGTCCCTGTAGTTTACGTTTATTCAGTCAATGGTTTTTTTTCACTGGGCCAGCAGAATTCGAACATATGCTCATATTAGCAGCAAGGCTTGGTCATTTTCCGCAGCCCAATCAAAGTTGGACAGGTCAGAATAGGAATTTTTGGTTGCAATGTTTCGTTACTTAAGATATTGATCTACCAAACATGGGCTTGACATGTTGGAGGATGTAAGGTCACCCGGAAAAGTTTGTGGGCTTTTACCGTTTCTAGAAATGTTACACAACTACAGTTTTCTGTCGCAGACTTTCAAATGCACTTCGAGCTTAGAGCTAGATTAACAGTTAGATATTCATTGGTACATAAAAATTCAAGGTTTGCGTTGTCTTCTTCATTACGACCTACACATTGCCATAATATCGTGATTTCCTGCGACTTTATGAAGGTTGGTGCAATACGCTATCACCGGATTGAAGGCGGTTTTTTTTTTCAGACAATAGGCCTTTACGTCCCGGACCTTCAAACCATCTGTCAGAAGCTACTCCTTGCCGAACAATGACAATTGGGGTGTAATTTTCATGGTCAAATGTTTTCAACAATTTGTATGTTGTGATATTTTGGAATCTCCATATGCCTTCATAGAGAGCCCAGAAATGCATATCGTTTTTAATTGCGCACCGTTACAATCTTCGTTTTGTCGATGGAATCAGTTATGGAAGGATCGTTGCAACACATGATGTTTTTCAGACCAAGTCAATCAGAGCAACCACTGAGCCACTGGAATAGCGCTAACTCAATTGGACACAACGCTGGCATAAAGCAAACGATTGAGAGGGATGATGGATCAGGATTCACCACTGTTGAAAATAAAACATTTTGGACAATATTTCGAACAACTTCCGGAAGTTACTACTAGATTGAAACAGCTCGTGCTTCCGAAAGGCAAATTAACTTTATTTGATTGATGTATTTTCTGGGGCTTTCGAATAATTCTGCCAAGAGGAGTGAGAAAACAACTGCTCAAAGAGTTAAGGGAGTAACAAAGGTGAAAGTATTCGGGAGAAGTTACTATCGGTAGTCACAAATTGGCTTAGAAATCCAACGATGTTCGGAGTTATGTTAGGCGTGCCAGAAGCACAAACGTAATAAACCCCCTGTGTCAGTACAGCCTTGGCGTTGACCGGGGGAACCATGGCAGCGGGACAGACATTTGGCGGGAAATGGTCGAACTAACATTTACGTTCCCACACTGCTTGCGGTCATACCGACTCAGTCAAGAAAAGCTGTCTGCGCAACCACAGTTGGGCACTGAAAACGCTTACAGTTGTCGGCACTCGTTTATTCTAGGTTGCACCACAAAACAGTCTGACGGCTTGCGACACGTATCACTTCCAAAGGAACTCACGCCAATTTATAATTGACTGACAGCTGCATGCCGAGTCAACCTTTGAACTGTGTACTACATCGCACCACAAAACCGCTTGAGCCGAAATGATTGCCAGAAGGCGTTTATACACAGCCAGATCCGGAGCAGCCCACTTAGACAGAAGGAACATTAGTTGATGTGTCAACGGGGATTCGATTCTTGCAATGTCTGCCACAATCAGCTGACCGAAATCAATTTGGGTCGTGCCAGGTTTGCTAGGATTGAGAAGAATGTGACATACCCACTACGAACAGTTCGCTTTACTTAGGTGCTCTCTGACTGACTGACCGATCTTGACAACCAAGGTGTCTTGGATTTTATAAGCTGCAATTCTGAACCATTTAACCGTTCGTACATTTTATTATATCACTAAGGCATCATGTGTTTACATGTCTTCTGTATCCCTATTTCGGCTACTGTCCCTTTTGCATTCTCATGTTATCGACTGTTAAGTCATACTACATGGATACTGGTAACAACTGCTCGACAAAGAACACAGTATTGTTTCAATATGCTAAAAGATCTATGATACCAAATTCGTTTCAGAGTTTGTTAAGCCGATCAGACAGTTTGTTTAGATCAGTTCTGCACGTTAAGCATGTTGCTGGGTTGCTCGTGAATGTGAAATGTGGTTATAAAGAAAGTATCCTGATTCTCCACCCACACTTGTGGTTTTTTATAACCAATATTTTGAAATGATTATCCAGAAATTTTCGCTACTATCTTTAGCTGCCATTTTATCCGAAATTGGAACTTTTTTTGTTTGACATCAATGAGGTTAGTGCTCGAGATTTCTCATCTGGTTTCTGTTGTTTTCGTTGGATTTTTTTACCATTCATTTTCGTCGGGTTTTGTGACAAGCATTCACAGCTCCGCAACTTTGCCCGGTCCCTGTTGGTTTGCTTCAATACTCGATTACTTCTTATTACGGACGGAAAGAAAACTGTCAATTCTTTCATTTATTTCACCGCTATACATTCCGATTATCAGCCAAACTCACCTGGCGTTCTTCGGTTTGCAGACTAATGACTACTCAATGCTAAAGCGGAATCTGTTTGTCTGACTATACGATCTACTGTTGCAATCCTGCCAAACGAAGCTGCGTCAATTACTAATCTCAACAGATGCACTTCATTTTGTTTATGGAATAGGACTTTATATTCTCCTGTGATTGTCCAAACGTGATCTAACAGAAAGTGTATTGTCGGCGTGTGGGTTATTCCTGTTCAGTATGAAGTATTTTTTGGAGGAAGATTGCGACGTACTTACAAGCAAAAACTGTCCATCAGTAAATTGTCTTTCCGGTGAATTTGTAATGAATAAATCAACCACAAATCCGGAGATGCAATTTATTCTTAGGTGAATGGCACGTAGACTGTTACCATCACATAGTGCTCAGAATCTGTAATGTTTGACAAAATTGACAATTTCCTATTTGTGATAGAGCAGAGATCGGGTTTCGAGCAGCCAACTGGGTTTCAACTACTTAATTTCGCAACCTAACAGAAACCCTATTCAGAAACAATCTGGAACAGTTTGTAGGTATCGCGAAATTTCGTGTCTAGAAGACAGCAAAATTCGTCATTAACCATAATGTCTTAAGAAGACCTGATTTTCTCGTGAGGAAAGCAGGATATTACGGCGGAGACTTCGGATTTGCATGACTTTTTTGACTCCATTGGGAAAGCTATGGAGAAGTGACATAACAGAAAGTTGTTAGACACATTGCATCGCGGTGCCACGTGATAATAGCGTTCCAAGAGATGACAGGCGATTGTTGACGCCAGTGGTCTGTGTGGCGGTTGCCGGGCAATCACATGGATGCCAGTTGATATCTGAGCCACATCTTCATCCATTCTGGGATGTGTACCGTCACATCAATATGTCGATGTGGCAAACACATGAAAATCGGCAAATAATACAGAATGTAGCAAACGGAGGTATCTGTGGTTTTGAAAGTGGAATTGGAATCCGTTTTGTAGTGTACACATTTGTCAGTTCATCAATCGTTCGCATGGACGTTTCTGACCTCTCAAGCAAAAGAAGACATAAGTTATTTAAAAGTTTTATCGCTTAGTGATAACCATGTTAGTTTCCAACCCCCTCAGTTCAGATGGCTGTTTTCACGACACTTGATACTAACACGTCGTCTTAAAAGAGCGCACAATCGATTGAAGTTGTTGCGCCCGCATAACTTGTTTCATCTATTGTTTCTGAATGATTAAGCATTCAATATAAACCATGTGAAGAATTCCAAGCATATCCAGATCTCCTGGTTGCAGTAATGAAGACCGGAGGTGGAGTTGAGGACGTATATGACATTGCACATTACTTGGGCAGCCTACATATTTTCCTGTATTGACCTGCATAAGAATTACTTTTGCTGTTCGATCAATGCACACTTCAGACACATAACTCATATGAGAACAGGGTTTGATAGATAAGAGTGTTACAATGAAATGTTGTTTGGAACGTAAGCGCCGCGCGTGAATACTAGGATGCTTTTGGTCAGCAAACACAGACTCGTTTGTACTTGTGTGATGCATTGTTCACATGTTCAGAGATTGGTAGATGTCTGTAATATATAAGGGACGCACGTGCGGTCACAGGTAACGTTGAAGTTTGATGAGAATAATGAGGACTGTGAAGCTTTTGGTATACTTCGCAATCTTTATTCCTTTGTCCATTGGTGAACAAGGTAGGAAAATTCCGTTTCGACAGACAGCTTCCTCTTTCTGTAAACAATTATTGCTGAACAAAACCCAACTGACCATTAGACAAACATTCTTTAAAATTTGTTGGGGATTTCGTGTACAAAAAACAGCGTAGGGCATTCAGTGTGGATATATCACTTATCAAAACGTTTGATTTGGTGAATATATTTTTGAAAACTATTTTTGAAACTATTTTTGAAAACTATCCACTAACTACTAGACACGATAAAATAAACTAGAGTTTCACAGATATTTGTAAGCTTTCTGACTTTCATAAATGTTCACAATTATTTTGTTTCATAAAAACCACTAAATACGGGTTTATTTTTTATGTTCTCTTACACGCAAAGAATGTCATCGCCATTATCCTGAGGGTTTGTGGAAATTCGAGAGCATTTATTATCCGAAAACATCTTCGGGTTTCTCATTTTGCATGTGGTCGTTTGAAACTGCTCCAGACAAACGCATTTTCATCACTTTCGATTCGCTTGATGTAAGTTCAACTTTCACTTGAATGCTTGAACAGGTTGACCACATTATGTTTCAAAGTTGTTTATTCATTGTTCGTCTTAGATTGAAATATCTACACAGGTGGAACAAAGTTATCTTAATATCGTTCTTTAGAAGCGAATTGAATCGATCATTTTTATAAAATTTCATTCAGAGTATAATAGAATCACCAAAAAGATCACCTTAATTTATCATGTTCATAAGTCAGTATAATGTGTACCATGGCAGCGTTACCATTGACAGTATGGGGGTGTATGTATTGACAGTTTGGTACGCATAAATGATACAATTCGCTTGAAGGTAACGTTGTTACAGTTTGTGATGAGTAATATTTGGATAAGTCAGTCTGGTCTACTGAACACTCTGACGAACCCATAAATACTGGTTTCTGTTACATCCTTCATGTTCATCCATCGAACCACAATGTGAATATAATTACATATTGTTGTTGGCGTAATGTCTGTCATATTTCCTACTTAATTTTGTAACTAGCTCACATCGCATTTTTCTAAATATCTTATGACGGATGTTTCTCAGCTGCATGTGGCATTTCAGTAGATGTGTATTCACGAACGTAAGAGTGACACATGAATATTCAATGACAATACACCTTATGAATATACGGACGCAAAGGTTGCGAGACGCCACATAATTGACTGATATGTTGTTGGTTATGTGTGAACCGAGTAAGTGGTCAAGATCAACTAATGATTGCCGGTTCGGTAGGCAGGTTGAAATATTGAATGTGTGTGTGTGTTATCCACTCGCATCTCAAGGTGGTTTTATACGTAACAGTTCGGTCAGGCTAATTAACTTGTTTATCGGAAATGGTCATTAGAATGATGTTGCGGTCTAATAGTGCTCATTTGTTGACGCCGTTCCTCATTATGATCTTCGCAGCAAGATAAGCAAAGGTGTATGAATAATCAAAATATACTGTGGTTTCATCAACTCGGTATGTTGTGGTACAACACGATAACATGAACTAAAAGCAATCAAGTGCAAATAACTGAAAGATCTATCTGAATAAAACATTAGATCATATCATCCATATCATTTCACCGTCAACCTAAAATTGTCCAGTTAATATCGTATTTTTTTATGCGACTGTAGAAAAACTGATGTTGCGGACACTTAATGTGACAACATCGACACGGGAGATAAATGAAAACATAGTTGAATGTAACTTGGTCAGGCATTTCAGAAAGTAAGAACAACCGGAGTCAACTGGACTTTCCAGGTGGCACTTGACGGTGAACACGACTTCACAAACTCCCGGTTGATACAAATACTTACAACCAAACTGTGGTGGTTTCAATGAACGTTTTCTACAAGAACAATTCAATGATTTTAAGCCATATCGAAAACTCCACAAAAAACGATGACGTTCTGCATGCATGCTGCATTCGGAGGGTGGCTATACTGAAGTTAGCTGACGGCTGCCTATATATAAAGGTCATTTTCGTGGTTTATAAACTACTATGCTCGAAACAAATATGTGTACGTTTCTGAATGTATATGGAAGTAAACTTATACTGTGTAACAAATCTCATCTACTTAGTCCAAATGAATCGCCATACCACCTCCTGTAACTCCCTAACCACCACACCAGTCCGCATCTTTTCCAGATTCTCTCTATGGAAAGTCGGTTCGTCTATGATTCACTAGTGATTTTTGATGGTAGCGATTGCATGTCATCATCCATTGAACTGCTCCCAGAAAGCACGATGAGGAACGTATTAACTACCGGAAACCACATAACAATTATGTTTTACTCAGGTTACAGAGGACATTTTCCTGGATTCTATGTAGACTACGTGCCGCGTGAGTTACACTGTAACCTTGTGCAAAGATGATAACAAGTGTGTAAATATTCCCAACTATTTTCAGTTTGATCTCATTGAGAATAGCCAAATATTTCACCACAGAATAACACTTTGTTACTATATAGTGCACACATACTTCAGAGTAGTTTGAATTGTAAACAATTTATAAAATGTGCTGATTATATTAGATTGTATGAGATTATAGTGAATGTGCTAACTATTTGCCTATCGTATCCTCCATGAAAGTTTATTTTGTATTTGCAGCCGACTTTCCCAGTGAGTCGTATTGAACACGAACGTACGCGTTTGTCTGTTAAAACAACGTAGAACAATAGTTTGCAAGTAATTCACCGATCTCTTTTTTACATTCATTTGAATTTCAACTGTTTCAACGGAAAAGTGGAATTCAGTAAGTGATGAGAGTTTTTGCGTAAGTTTCAGTTGTCGAACAAGTCCGGATGCTATATTAACAAATCACACAGTCATAAACTGATTGAACAATTAACCTGACCACATCAAATCGGTAAGGAAGAATACAAACTGGAGCTCCCATTTTCTATCAAATGTTCGCCTAATTATATCTGACAATTTCTTGTAGACAGTTTCCGTGGTAAGTAGCAGTTATGAAATGGCACATTCAAATGAAATTATGATTGAGTTCCTCCGAGTTGATAGAAATGTGGCAGAAAACTTTCCTAGGAATTCACAACATAAGTTTCGCGGGCAAGAGCAGAATTTGTTTTCAGAAGAATGAACCATGTTATCGCAATCTAGTTTCTCTCTGAAGATTTTAATTG
Source organism: Paragonimus heterotremus (assembly GCA_013368495.1). Taxonomy (NCBI): domain Eukaryota; kingdom Metazoa; phylum Platyhelminthes; class Trematoda; order Plagiorchiida; family Troglotrematidae; genus Paragonimus; species Paragonimus heterotremus. The sequence continues at coordinate 44,531 of LUCH01001403.1, forward strand.
TGCTTATATGAAAAAAATGTAACGGTTTGAATTAAGACAGCTTAGATGTTACCCACCTGAGCAAAATCGGAATATTGTCAATATACGCCTCATCCACAACGTACTTGTAAAGGACCGTATCTTGCTAGCTGAGTTATAGCACCTGTTCATTCGTGATATACTTGGACGTGTGGGATTTTGATCCGCTTAGAATTGGTTGCATGCCGCCGTATAGTCAGAATTTGTGGAACGTTACTCCGCTCGACCTCAAATAATTTGTTTTCTCATTGTTTTATTCAGGCAATTATCAGATTAATTACTTCTTGTCTGCTGAAGTAAATGTTACTTATGCTTTCTGGCCTTGCAAAAAGACACCCAAGTATCGTCTGCGTACGAGATGACATAACCCAGCATCCAGTCTCTGTTTATACGAAATGACAAGCCGCGGCCGTAATACGCTTCTCAGTTTTAAGCTTGCCAGTCGGTTAACACATACTGTCTGATAACATTTGGTGATTCAGGAAGGTAGTTTTGGAAGCGTTTGAAAGCGTTGTGTAAACGAAATTGCTTTATCAGTAATTGGTGTTCGCACCTTCGTAGTACCTCGCTGCTCCATTCCTAGCGTTAAACTATCATAGGCTGCTGTTTCCCGGATAGGTACATTCTAAATGATGGCGATGTATAAAAGCATTTAAAACTGTCTCATGATCCTCGTTAATTAAGCAAAGCCTCAAACGTTCATCGTACTCATCTATCATATTGCAAAGTTGTATAGCGACGAGTTGTTAGTATTAACTATCAGGCATGGTTATAACTCAGATCCGAATAAATATCTACCGAACGCTGAAATTTTTTCTGTTGACGTATTCCAAAGTTTTACAAGGCTGATCTTGATTTTCAGTTGGGCAGAATCGATTGAGATCCTAGACACTAAAAATCTCCGCTGGATCTGACTGAACTGGCGGCCTGAGATAGCTCGTTTTGATCCATCTAAGGTTGTATCTGTTATTCAGAACGCATACTCGACTAAAAGCGATGTAAGCTTTACTTCATGTTGCAAACGAGATGTTGTGCCCTTCTTGTATACAATAACTTTTCTCTGTGGTTACCATATGGTCACTCGAGATTACAATCAGTTTCACTGACCTTCTAAATTTCGCTAATTTTGACGTGTTCAGTAGAAAGAGAGGTGACATGAATTTTGTCCCCTATCCTGGTAAACAGCTGCTGACGGGCGCGAAATATCAGATAGATTTCCGGAACAGTTCATTGATTTTGGTGTGGTGAATGGCGCAGGCAGGTTGTGTCATATCTGGTTCGTACTATGTGGGATCTGGTTGTCATATACTGAAACGCTTCGTGACCAGCATTATTCTTTGTCGATCTTCTCTTAGGTTGGTTGAAGCTGATAATCGCCTACTTTCATGTTGCCCCAAGAATACAATTAGTGATGCCAAGGTGATTCACGTAGGCTGAAGGTTTATGTCGAATGTTTAAACATACTCATTTGTTAATAACCTGGGCCATCAGTTTACCTCAAAATTATCATGCAGATTATGCTAGACCGAAACATCTGTCAACGGTATGCTTGCATTAATGGCAAAAAAGGTAGCAGGTCAAGGTCTTGGTTATATTAGGGCTCTGTCCCGATAATTTGTCAACTTTTCGGTCTAATCTTACTTAGCGAGGAGAAGCAAAGATGTTGCCACGTACATTCCACAAGTTTGATATGCCATTAGCAAAAGATTCCAACATCTTGTTGAAGAGACGTTATTGGATAGTCAACTTATCAGTTTCTCAGTGCACCACCACGCACTGTTCGCGACTTCAGTAATTGGATATAGCCCTTAAAGAAAAGCACGCTGTTAATATACTTAGAGTTTACGATCACGCAGGCGTTCAAGCCTGCTTTTAGTTTGTCAGATTTCTCATAAAGAAATCCCAGAATGTTAATGAATTTCTTCTAAACCGTCACTCACTCGACGTTGAGACTTGTTATTACTCTGCTCATACACGCCACAAATGATGTCTTGTGAAACTCAGTTTACCTTCATAATATTTATCCCACGCATTGCGCCTGATTACCTGAACGACTTAATCCATTTGTGATTCATAGTTGAGTGAAGTGTTTATGAGTAAATCGATGATATATGCTTGGACAGTCTGCCAGGCCCTGATTGTGTGAACATCCGGCGGGTCTACTGAAAATCCATGTGGAGCGTACAGTATTCGCATTTTTCTCACTTGCACTCATTGTTCATAAACACGGTACAATGCGAACGAACCTCCATAAAGCAGTAAAATCATGTGCGGCCGACTGCTTCATCTAGGAGACATACTGATCAGATAAAATAAAACAATTCCGTGTTTTTAGAAGACTTTGACAAGACCGAAGTTGTTATTGTGTAGCTGAGAATGTTTGTCCTACTGTGTTATGCACTCATGTAACGTTCATTGGCTTGTTGTCTTGTTGTAACACAGGAGTCAAATATAAACAAACTCTTTGTGCATGCCATTAGTACGGTTATAGGAAACGATAGCCCAACTCAGTGTACGTCTTGCGGCAATTTGGTAAAATATTTCACACAGATCATCGATGTAGATTTAGGCCCTAATTGCATCGATGAGAAATATGAAGGATTATGTTTAAAAGGTGTCAGAAAACTGGTGAAGGATTTTGTTATTAAAACTAGTCACATGTTATTCAGCGTATTACACGCATCGTATAATTTCAGGCAATAATATCAATTGTACCACCGAACATAGGGAGCTGTCCGGAACAATTTCGCAAAGATCCGTTTTCCGTCAACCTCTGTGCATTTCACGTGTGATAGTTCCATCGACACACCGGTTGTCAGTTGAAATTATGAATGTCACGGTAAGCTACTTCTGTTTAACCGTCAGTAGTAGAAGAGCTACGTGATCAACATATAGTAAAGTTCGAATGATATGGAGTACATCAACGTATCTGTAACAACCTGGGCTTTATGTGTCATAGTCTGAGTACACGGTACGCTTGCATGATCGACTGAAGGCGGCGCTCAACAATACAGACCCAATAAATCCAGCATAGTAGCAAATAAGTTGTCGCCAGTAAAATAGATTAACACGCACTCAGTATGTGACTATTCTAAAAATAGCATCAGGAAAGATTAAGCGGTAAATACAATAGCACTTTTTATTGTATTACCTTATTTCATACGTTTAATACAAAAGAAATGGATGTCAGAATGAAACATGCGACATTAACTGACCATGAAAGACAAGGCTGTCGTGACTATGAAAAATTTCACAGCCCATTTAAGGACAGGTATCCGGCGTTCGAATTGCATATCATAGAGTTAGGCAACTGTGTGCAGTAATATTCACAAAACATGGATTAACGCTCTGTGAAAGTGAAATCACGGGTCCGTTTCTTACTTTCTGCGAAATTCGCACCAGCTGTTCTGTTTAGAATGTCGAACAATTCGTGGTGGTCCTCACAGGTTTGATCCGTGTTATAGTAAATGTCAGAGAATGAATGTCCAGAAGGATATGAGCGGAACGCAACAAGATTCGCACACGACAGGTGCGTCCGAGTTGCCCAATGCTTATTACCACAACGGCTTCTTTTGCAATAGCGTAAATATGCTCATCTACCCACTGGCATTCGTCCGGTTTGGATAGGATCGCAGGTGTTTTTTTGCAGATATGACGTTGAGTATCAGATGTGGAAGCGGAATATTCGAGGTTTTAAGATCCGGTCACATTATTGTTTGTTCATAAACCTGATAACTAATTACATGGTTCATATTTTACTTACTGGCAGCTTGTGGGTAAATTGCGTATAAAAAATTAACGTAATATCGACTGCAAGTAATATAAACAAGTATGCTTTTTTCTCTGTTAATATCGAGTTAGATAGCGAACATGACAGAAATTATCATAAAAGGCTTTAAATACTTGTAATTACACCACAAATGGTGAAATAATATAACACGAATAGTAAGAGAAGTATTTCAATCTTATGAATCACACCTCAAACAGATGAAACAGTATACATTTTCGATAAATAATAAACAGTTGGACAGTACATCCAAAATGAAGAAAACGTGAATCAGCCCTGAATTATTCTATATTGTTTCACAAGCATTGCAGCATAAACAGAGAAACAGTGACGTACACATACTCGAGGGAGACAGCTGCAAAGCTCGCAGAAGAACAGAACATTCGAGAAATTTCCACAACAAAATGATGATGATTTCGAAAGGAGCACCATATAAAGTGCGCTATCGGAACGGTAAGTAAAACGTTTTGGGAGATGAGAAGAGTACATTAAAAAACGAGATATGGCATGAAAAAATATATAACGAGGGAACCAATGAAGAAAACTGAAAGAGAGGGGAGAAATGCATGAAGTAACAGGGTGAGAAAGGAAAAGATACCAAAAATTACCCATGAGAAATAAGGTAGGAGAAATTGAAAACACAGTAGTATAATGAAGAGAAACAAGAAGAGAAGCATGAGAAAAAAATGATGGGAAGAATGGGGGGAGCGAGAAGGTCAGTGGAAAGAAGAGAAGAAATTGATGCAAAGAAATGAAGAGTATGACGTCAAGAAAATAAAACAACGGAGGGGGGAGGTAGAAAGAGAAAGGAAGTAAACAAGAAAGATGGATGAAAAAGAATGACACCGATTCAACAGATGATCATCAAGGTGATCAGATAATTTGTGAACACTGTGAATATATTTTGATTTTCGTTCAGCAAATAATGTGCCTGCACCCAGTGAGTCGCGTGAATGTGAATGAGAATGCGAGCCACTTTCTGATTAATAAGAATAAAGAGAAATTTCCATTGAATTAAATTTCAAATGATGCATGTTCCGAAATAGATGGCAAACGCTAGACAACTAACAAGACGAGCACTCATTCGATTCGATCCAGCTCGCCTATCCAGATACTGACAGAATTGCACAAATATCATTTTGTTCATCATCACACGCGTGAGAATGCGAATGGATTGTAGAAAATTTGTTCACCTAACTGCAATCCACGATTGGCCGTGGATGTGGTCAGCCACATTATTATCATCTGACTACTAATCGTTATGCCTTACGTGTACAGCGACTACCGTGGCCACATCTAGTAAGTTTGCTGTTTCAGAATGGAAATGCAAGTAACCAGTTCGATTATATACACAAATCGATGATTGATGGTGGTGAATAAGAACAATCATCAAGATAATATTTATTCCGGATGCAAGCAGCCAGTGATTTACTATGGCGAACTCGAGTAATTCTCACAAACTCATGTTCCAATACACTGTCACATTGGCCAGTTCGCAGCTCATAGTCTAATACACCAAAATCAATATTGTTTTGACGATGTAGTACAGCCGGAAAATGCAAATTGAACATTGATGTGATTGAATATATTGTGAACATAAATATTTTGCTTGAAATTTTGTGGCATTCTGCTCTCTGTTTTTTATTTGTGCCTCAAGTTTTTCCTTTTCCTTAATTTCTTTCATTTATCTATTTGTTTTCCCGCTTGTTTCTTCGTTTCTTTTTTCCTTTTTTCTTCCGCTTTTTCTGTTTTTTTCTAACTAATTCTCTTTTCTCTATCCTTCCTCATCCTTTTATTTCCTGTTCGTGTTTTTTCTCTTTCCTCTCTTTTACCTTCTTCCCTTATTTTCTGCCCCCTTCAAGTTCGACCTCCTGTTCCCTGCTGAATTCTTCCGGTTCGTTTTTTCTTTTTCTCAACTTCCTGCTCTGTGGTATCTTGTTCTCAATATTCGTCTTCTTTTAGTTTTCTATTTTTTCGTTTACCGGGGTTGTTTTTTCCAACCGGTTTCTTCCCGGTGTTTTTCAGTTTGAGATTGTTTCTTCATGCTCATCGAGTGCCTGTCCTGATTTTATTACACTCATTCTGTATTTCGTTTTTTATGCTTCGGGAAATTAAATTGTTATTTTCATTTATGAAGCTTATTTGTCTATTCTTTTGTTTCCATTTGTATACTCCCAATACCTCAGGGATATTCTACGCACACTACTACTTTCCCTATAGATTTTTACGTTGCGCGCCCATCAATTGTAACTCATCGGAGTTGATTAATACTCTGGTGCGATAAAACCTGCACAACACTTCACGTTTGATATGTTTGCACAGTACTTACATGGAGGCTGGTCTTTAATACCAGGTTACTGGAGTCATAATCAGCACGAATCATTTCTCTGACTTCGTATGACACTCTAGCTGTCAGTGCATTACCCAATGACAATTAATATTGGAAGCCCAATGCAAATCGTGCACCTTTCATTCTACTTGGACCGTAATTGGTTAAACGTTTTCATGAACGCAATCAACACGCGAGTTTCAAGTGTACACGGATTAGTTAACATATTTGTCATCATAAAATGATGTCATGGGCTATTCATATTTTAGTTTTTTAATTCATCACGTTCTCGTTCCACATGTTTCAGATTCCCATTTGAATTCAAATATGCTGGTGATTTCTTTCATGTTATTTCCACTACTGTTTTAACAGTGTGCAGTATTTAGCTAATTGAGCTGATATTCACTTTTCAAACGTGTTAACCAACAACATCTCATCATTTATTTGGATCACAATAGTTAGTGAGAATTTTTGTGTCCTCCCTGTTTGCTCATTCTGTTTGTACAATCCAAAGTGTAGTGAACTTTACTTTCATACAAAATACATTAATAAAATTCAACCGTATCATAAGAGTTTTTATTTTATCTGGACAGCTGTAGAACGTTTAAATTGTGTGGACCAGAGACAAGCAATCAAATTGCCACGCAATAATCTATTTGCATTCTTCGTATATATGGTATCCTGGAATGAACATGAGTCAATCGTTACAGCTGGTTATTATGTTGTCTATAAAATTAGATCCCGGACAGACGGCACAAATTAAGGCAGACGAACATCTCAATACGGGCTGGATCTCTCTTAGCAGCAAGGTTGTCTGGTTGATCAAAGATAAATAAGCGGAATAATGACTACAATTTGGTACGCGGTTTTGTTTCGATCACTAAACTGACTGTAGTTGAAGCGCACTCATTGAAATAGTTAAGGCTGTTCTCAACATCACAAAGAAACTTTAACGTCTGAGATGTTAACACAACTTCTTTCTCATAGTATGTACATTCGCATAACACGAAAATTCCCATTGCAGACAAAAGTGTCTCTTTACCTATAGGATATGTTTCAAGTACGGTTTAAGCACTTTCGTTGATCTCATTGAAGGGATGGCGTTCAAACAATATCAATATTTCTAGTACTTTCTGAACATGATCTCGTTAACTGTGCTACAAGCCTAGTTGAGCCTAGGGGAATCATAACCGCCCATACGTGATAAATATTATAAGGATGGCTTTATCAACACGTTCGTCATTGTTCAGTGAATAGCACGGAGAACGCTCGACTTCTCCTGTAACACTTAATGAAGTTGTAAAATTTACAACTTGAAATACCATTTTAGTAGCATGAAGAACATTTGGCATACTCTCATGACGTTTCCTACCATCAGATTGACGAAACAGTATAGATAACTCCTTTCTTGTTTCAATGGTATAGATGAACTGCCTTGGGCTATTTTCCGACGTTTTCAAAGTTAGGCGATGAAGTTCGGTGTGGCCTTGGAAGTACGAAATTCGGCGGAACCACTAGGTAATAGTACACCGGCCGTTGTTCGGACTCATGATAAACTCATGAGCCATATCCGTAAATTTAGTTTTTAGCCAGCCTAGAATGTCGGCACTGGTTCACATGGGCAAGACGAATACGTACTCAAGACAGTCTTGCGGAGGAACTAGACTTGATCACTTCTGTCTTGCAATCTAACGGTTGCCCTAAAAAGTTCATAGAAAGGCATTGCAGACAAAATGCGACGTCCGAAGAAGTGATCACTGTAGAGGAAAAGAGGATTTACATAGAGTTGTCCTTCAAGGGTGACCATGTCATGCGACAAACAACACAACGACTGAGAAGTTCACTTAAACGAACATTTAACGCGGCTGAACTCCGTGTACTCTCTCGGACCCAAAAGTTACCAGTACCTTCAATCAAAGGAGACCAGCCTATCGGTGCCACCTCATACTGTGTTCACCAATTCACATTTAACTGCAGTGAAAGTTACATAGGCAGAACCAAAAGATGTCTGATCTCCAGAATGAAAGAACACTTGCCCAAATGGATTCAAAAGTCCGTGTTACCGGAGAACGGCAACGTTGCTGAAACACGTAAACAGCCAGTTTCATCAGTCGCTAGACACGTCCTGACCACTGGTCGGACTATCGATCCAGCTTGTGCATTCAGAGTTCTGTTGCGTCACTCCAATTCAAGATTCCTGAGATTTGCTGAAGCTGTAGCAATCAATCGCCTCAAGCCAGCTCTGTGTGTTCGGAAAAAAACTGTTTGTGAACTTGACCCTCCCTTGGACCTAGTGACTTATCTTAACCCGCTTATTGATTATCAACCCCTGAATTGTTTGCTGTAAAAAAACCGATCCATGTTATTGTAAATTTGGTACTGATGAGTCAATACGAAATGCTTGCATCTACCAGATTTCGTGTTCTCACTGTTTTGTTCACATGTGTTACTGTCGATGTGAGGAGAGAAAATGTCGGATAAATCTTTGTGTCCCGGGAAAAATGCCGTCATTCAGCTACACACTTGAGGACGGTTATGTTGCAGAACAGAGGAACAGAACTCTATGAGAAAGGTTTTACCAGGAATTAACATTCCAGTGATAGCTTGATATTGATGAACATAGTGTTCTTAAAACCTGGTATGGAACCAGCAAATAATCCCTACATTCATGAATGTGTAAAAATCAGTTGTCAATTTTCTTTTCCAACGAAGCTATTGGCAACACCTTCACCACACGGCCTTCTCAACAATTGTATACAAACTAGAAGCACAGAGTATACACTCGAATGATAAAACGCTTAACGACAGAATGATAATTGAATGTCGGCTTCATGCGAGTCTAAAAAACACAGTCTAATTGGTTCGACAATAAATAAATTACCTGGCGAATAGAGAAAGACAACAATACATGTGCTTGATCAATCTTTTAGTTAAGTCAGAGGCTGATTTCTGTTTGTTTATTGTTTGAGTGCCATCTGGATCTTGGTTTCGTTTCCCTGTAAGTTGATTATGACTTGTGTCTACAGAAAATAGCATGAATTTCAATAGTAAAGTGAGTTTAATTTGAGAAACGTTCTACGAACAGGGCATATTAACCGCAAATAGCTTGGAAAACACCATAGCCTTAATGAATCGCAAGCATTATCAATTTGTGGATTGCTGATGTGTTACTTGTTCTTGTGGATTTCATAGCATAATAGACTTTTCAGACCAAAATCTACTCATATATCTTTTTTTCTTATTTGCCACTGTGAATTTGGGTGACGGAAATTCTATGTGCAGAAAGATCACGGGACCAGGTGTAGTAACGGTAGTATACTAACTTCGTAGTCATTAGTGTATCATACACAGTCCAGGATTGAAATTCTAACTTTTGTGAGTAATTGTGAAGACATAGTAACAGACTGTCAAGTCTCTAAATGAAGCTAGGCCATCGGTAGTACACAAGTGACAAACTTACCCAGAGTGAAAACTCAGAATTTCTGACTTACGTGATCCTGAAAACTGATGAATCGAAAACTCACGAGTAGTTTGTGGTGAGATGTCCCACAAAACATGACGAGCTAAATAATTAACTTATGGTGGGCATCCTTAAGGAGCGTACGCGTAGCCTGATCTACAGTTGTTTCGCTAAAGGGAGGGTTGTTGGAATGAAAACGATTTTACCTCAAAGGACTCTTCCGGTCTATTCCTACTCCTAATCCAGGGCGTTGGTCTGTCAGTCAGGTTTCCAGTGTGGCGAACAGCATATTTATGTGTATTAAGTTCAGAGCGTCAAACCGTGAGCAGTGACACTTCAATGACCATCCTGCTTCTACTACGGTATCGTCAAAATCAATAATGTAGTGTCTTAGTAGATAGATTTAGAGGTAACTACAAAATCTGAAGTAAGTTATTGCACTTCTGCACTCAAGTGTACTTGAGCTTCTAACTCAGATTGTCTGTGATAAAACTGTCCAAGAAGGATGTGACCTAACATTTGAGGTGATGACTTGACCTTATCGATTAGTCTGGACGACGGAGAACGTCAGTCTGGTGGATTATCCTGCTGTGGTTCCCACATTCAAGGGAAGGACCGATGGCTTTTCCAAAACTTACAAGTCAAAACATTCATACAACTCGGAACTATGGTTTTAAAGTTTACTATACTCGCTGCTGCCTAGAAGCCCAACAATGCAGATTAACAGGTGAGGTATTATCTTGCAGTAGGTTGCACTATTCAAACTTTTGCCCTGTCCCAAATTCTAGAACATCGTCATTCGTACTGTCAGGCAAAAGTTGTTACACCTTCATTTAAACGATAAGATGAGTCAAAAATTGTGTCGACAATGTTGGTGCGTTCTTCCAGTACTTCGTCTCAAGTTATGGCTTTTGGCAAACTCCTGTCAGTCCCAGTACCAAATGCGGTATGAGTCAAAGTTGCGCACGTTCATCATTTTTGTTTCAATCCTTCAATGAAGGATTGATGTGCAATACACACATGATGTTCCCCTCGATCCCCTATCTAGTGGAAGACAGGTGAAAGGTGATTATACGATGACTCCGTGAAAATATCCAAGCATGACGGGAAATGCCAAAATGTAGTCTGCTCAGTGTTGACTATGCTGGAATGTGCTCAACATTCTCAAAATGTAAAGTGTTTCTGTTATGATCATGTGGTGTTCGTTTTGACTAGTGTGATTATGGCTGCTGATGGCTGGGTTGTTGATGTGAAATGGATCACCGACGGTGGACGGATAGGAAAATAATTTGGAGTAAATACCTCCTAGCGTAGGGTTGTATGCATCATTGTGAAACATTCTTGGACAACTGGGTTTTGTGGTTGCGGAGTATGACTGATATGTAGCAATAGGATAACTTTTGACAAACGTTCGATCGAAAAGCATTGTGTCTGAACTGCCGCCTACACCTGCAGGAGCGTCCATACACACACTTCAGCCACTCGAAGTCGTAAACATTTGTTACGGATGGCTGTCTTAGTATAGACTCGAATGCTTTGTTCCATGGCAGTCGCGTTGTTTATTCTCGCGCGATGTGCAGCAGATGATAATCCCTACCTCGGCAACCGTTTTCACCATAAGGCGTTTTTACTCAGCAGTCAGGAACTCAAAGTAATTCACTTGTGCACATGAAACAAGGGCTCAGTCATCATGCACTAGTAAATCTACTATGCAGATAGTGGTTCATTAGTCCAGAGAATTCCTTGAGGTTGTGCACAAGTCCATTCAAACCACTGGTCAAAAAGCTAGACATCATCGTGGTTGCAAAATTCACTTCCTTACTTTTGCCTTTGACTCTCTGACAAACGATGTTCCACAGAGACAGGCTTACAGAATTTGATAGCTCAGTTGAAGGCAACTTCTTGTGGTATTTCAACCCTGAATCCAGCAACACACTTTCAAACATTTTAATACGTAATCTAATTGGTACCATCTGTTCTCGACCCTGTAGCAAAACTTTCTTTGATTCCAACATTATGGTTAAATACTTGCTTTGTTTACCGTGCGTGCAGCCATGAGTACCGATCACGTTTCAGCCTGATTTGCACCTTTAGTCGTTTCGTCTATGTCTTGTTGTTTTTGTTTTCATACTAATCACACGTTTAGGACTGACGAGAGTGTGCGAAGTAAATTCATATCGTAATATGCATCCTGTAACTATTCTATTCAAATAGTTAAAGGTGACTCAATGTTTCAAATTTCTCAAACGGACGCTCTTTGGTCCTGTAATTAGTGAACTGGATAGATTGTTAAGAATTAAATGCAAGATTGTGGTTAAACATACTCAGGCTAGCTTTCTGCAATCGCTTAATCTTCTGACAAATAATGTTTAACACACAGGCCTGCAGATTTCGATGGCTCAGTTGAAGACAACCTCTTGTGTTGTCCCAACTCTAAATCGAACGAAATACTTTCAGACATTTCAAGACGTTCTCTGACTGTTACCATCTGTTTTTTAACCTGCAGCAAAATCCCTCTATAATTCCAACTCATTGGTTAAATATTTTTTTATTTAGTGGTGGTAAAAGCAGATTTAACAGTAGAATTACTGCAAAAGCCAACTTCGTCATCTAAAAATATAGGTTTATTCGACCTATGATAAACTACGATGCAATTAAATTACTTAACTTGCCCTCAGTATGGAAAATTCCTCCAAGTCCTAAAGCGTTACAGCATTCTTGACAGATTAAGCTGAAGTTTCGAAGAACAAATTTAATGTTCCAGAACCAAAACATTGAGCAGTTTTAATACAGAATTGTCTTCAAGCAACGTGTATGTAACTCACAATCATCGAATTGAAAATATCAATTGATCTAAGAATTATTGAAGAAAACAATGAAACTCATATCACCTGCGACCATACATCTTAACTGTGGTGGTCAGTGTCAACCGTGAAGATGAGACAAGAGTGCACAATATGATAGGCTGATTCCATGGTGACTTCTAGGCCAGTGAATGGATATGTATGTTTTGCTTGAGTTGCGACCTTATGAAACACGGGTAAGTGTGAGGCCTAGATTAATGAGACGGCGCCGGCTGATTTGATAAGTGGCTTCAAAAATATGGCCTAATAGTCTAACCCCCTGAGGACCAGCGAAATGCAGCGTTTGTTGAACGTTTACCCTTGGTTTCCATTCCCAGATGATAGTAAACTCTGTCCATAATGAGTTCGCTGTCGAACACATAAAATGCACAAGACTAAGGAAACTTAAGAATCTACTTTCTTCGTTCGCTTATGGTTGCACACAATTCTCAAGCAGTTAGTAAATGTAAATGTTTTTGTCAATCATTCAGTAAACTTATTTAGATACTATGGTGCTGATCTTAATAACAAAACGGTCACCAAGGGTTCATCAATTAATATTGATCTAGTCCACCCTTTTTGAGGTCAGCATGAATTGGTGGGATTTTTATGCTGAAGCCAGCAATCTCTACAATCAGCCGGGTGGTTGTGATCTTCATCAGTCCGAACATGACAGCGGATTTCTAAATCACTTATCCGAAAAGGAAGCAAGAAATAGAACAGATCTCAGTAAGCAATTTCCTTAGAAGATGAACGTAACAAATCAACTTTGAGATGGAAAGAAGGCGAAGTGAAACAATGAAAACTTCGACAACTGGCGATGATCAATTAATGCAAAAAACAATCGGACCTTATTTAATGGTTGATCTGAGACAGTAGTTCAAATGCCGAGGACGATCTAGAATGGCATTATGTAGATACCTGCGGGTTTCTATGGTCTGCCTTCAGTATGATATGTATTACAGCTCCAGAACGTTTCGTCACGCATTGTATCAAGTTTGTTAGGGAAGTTCCAATGATGTATGCTTTCCAAATGTTTGTAAACTTGTCATGCCTCTGTGTGGCGTCGCTTGAAAAATTACAAAATTCTGGTTTAACCACTTGTCCCTAACATGTCTGACTAGTCTTTCGCGTCGGTGTAATTTATAATGCCGAGCGAGTTCATTTACGTACTCTGTCTAATATGTATTCGTTCGTTATTAGCAATGGGCATTTTAGATACCAGGTTTGTCTAACTGGTATCTAGAAATGCGACCTAGTTGATCGCATATCAAATTGATGGTCCTATTCCAAATATCTCCCTTACTGCAGGTATGTCTTATGTACATCTACGAGTTAGTATTTCTGTACATTATTTAGGTCTTTAATGAAATCCCCACTGTACAACATTTGTATTCCAATGGGTACTCAATGTAGTGTACTCTCGGACGTTACGTTTACTGCATTAGCTCTAACTTTCGCGCTTTTCGGGTTATCATTCTTTGGTACTTGTCATTTAGCGTATCAATCATTACGTTTGTTCTATCATATCATCGCTGATGTTTATGCAATTTCGCTTAATATATAAACAGTTGGATTGCTTAAATACAAGTTGTAATCACTACTGCTGCTAAGTTAGTTCTGAGCTGGAGGTAAGTCAGTTACTTTATTTCTGTGTCACCAGAATTACCACAATTGTTATCGCCTACTATGATGGATTTCTATCCGTTTGAAAGTTTGAATGTGCATACTTTGACAAGAGTTGGAGTCTGTAGTGTCTCGCTTTTTCAGGAAGAAATTCACTCACTTGCCCACCGTAATCGGTGAAAATACGTAGAACTTGGTGAAAAACGTGTCACTCCCTGATTCACCGATTTCTCTTCGCTACGAATTCTTGAAGGAGTTACTACACTTACAAGCTCAACCTATACATTTTTAAGCAGCTGCGTTAGCCAATTCACATGCATTCGTGATGAATAAATTAGACATTTAATTGTTGAAATTCAGACTAGAGCAGTTCGGTGTAATTTTGAAGACCAGTTGCAAACTCGACTGCGCGACTGAATTTTTGTTAGAAAAAATGTTTGATCTATGACAAGCTTTTTGCTACTGCTGAATTGCACTTTATTGTGAGCTAGAAAATAACGTGAACATTATAGAGATATCAAATCTACTGTGAAGTTGAACGGATGGTTTTTGCAATAACAATATAAGAAAGCCAGAATGTCAAAGAAATCGTTGTTTCCAAAAAGCAAACAATCGAAAATCGATTTGCATTAAGCAACGTATTTCCTATTCGAATCCCACCAAATGTTAGACACTTCCAGTCTAGCCACTAGTTGACGACTGGTCCCCAACATGTCTGACTAGTCTTTCGCGTCGGTGTAATTTACAATGCCGAGCTAGTTCATTTATGTATTCTGCCTAATATATATTCGTTCGTTATTAGCAATGGGCGCTTTAGATACCAGGTTTGGTTAACTCATATCTGAAGAAAGTGACTTGGTGTCTCATAGCCTAAAGTGATGGGCCCGTTCGAATCATCTTCCGTGATGAAGGCATGTCTTAGTAACATTTATGAGACAATATTCCTGTATACCTCCTGTACACCAGTTAAATCACCGTTGCACAACATTGGTATTATTATGGATGCCCAATATAATATACTGTTAGTTTAATAAGCTAGCCCTAACATTCGCGCCTTCTCGAGATATTATTCTTTGGTGACTGCTATTAAGTTTATAAGTAGTCACATTTAATTTATCATATCACTGTTGATGGATGTGCAATTGCGCTTGGTAGATAAACATTCGAATTGCTCAAATTCAAGCTGTAATTACTACTGCTCCCAAGTTAGCTCCGGATTCTAGCTAAGTCGCTTGCTCTATTTTTATGTCACCATAATCACTACAGATGTCATCGCCTACCACGATGAGTTCCTGTCCGCTTGGAAGCCGGAATATTCACATTTCTTCAAAAGCAGCATCAGACTGTGTGTCTTGCTGGCAAAAAGTTGAAGATGGGAGGAAGGTCGCTCACTTGCTCGACTTTGTTGGTAGAGATGCGTACAGCTTGGGGAAAAACTTATCATTCGCTGATCCCTCAATTTCTCTTCGCTATGAATACGTGAAAAAGCTGTTATTCTCATATGTTAAACCTGTAGATTTTAACGTAGCCGCACTAGCCAAATTCCACAAACTATTGTGAAAATAAAACACATTTATTAGGCGCTTCATTTTCAAAATTCACACTTGAACAGTCCGGCATGATTTTCAAAACCAGTAACAAACTTGATTGCTTGATCGGTTTTTCATAGGGAAGGAAAATAAACGCTTTGCTATTCGCGAATTTCACTCTCCTCCCAGCTGAAAGTAATGTGAACATTATCAGGACATGAAAACCGCTGTGAAGTTAAAGCAACGATTTTATACAACAACGATATGAGAAAGCCAGAAGGTCAACAAAAGCAGTGTTCCTAAAGAGCAAACATCTGAAAACCGATTTGTAATAATCAATATTTATCTGATTCATATCCGACCAGATGTTGAAAGAGGTGTGGTAGCAAACATTCTCGCCTAACTGGTTCAATTCGGAACGCTTTCACAAATGTGGTAAAATTGGCCACATTCAATCCGTTTGTCACAGTTCATAGTACTCTTCACCACAATCCAATTTTGCTGATGGGAAATTGAGTTTCGGTTTTCATTCTATTGATCTTGCTGTTAATCTTATTGATCTTCTTGGTCACGATAAACGAAGTCATCTAGTGAATGCTTGCATTGAACAGTAATTCATTGTAGACATTAGTAGCATTGGATCGGTTAGCCCTTTCGAATTCATAAAGCGTCTGAAGACGGTAACATTACAACCTTCAGAAGGTTTTGTCAAAAGAACCACTGGAAATGCCTTAACAATCTATGATTCTTGTTTGAATCATACTGTTCGCCACATCTTGTATAGTAAACGTCGTTGGATTGAAAAAGTGTGTGTTTTAAACATTCCCCTTCTACTGTTTTATGATGTTCCTAAATTAACAATCTGCAATTAAGTTACTCAACATTTCAAAAGTTCTTGTTTCATGCGTGTCAAACCAGTCTCGCTCAAACCATTAGAATTCTCCTATTAGTTTACATGATCCAGTCGGAAATCAGTTGACCAGCTTGTGGATAAAACATTGAATCCTCTTCAATCTTCCATGTGGGTTGCACCCTTCACGACTTCACACAAATGGGACGGTGAAACGCCTCCAATCTGTGGCAACTATGAAATCACGCTCAAGAACCTGCACTTGTAGAGAAGTCGTTTCACTGTTGAACCAGAGGACGTTCTGCGGTTCGAAATATTTTTCCAATCCTTGCTGTTAAAGACGCTTCTCTTCAGATTTCACTGGATGAGTCTTTCAGTGCTCTGACACTCATCAGTAAACACTTTGAACTGTTTGTTTATAATTTTCTATCTTTCGGCATGAATACACATTTTGCTATAGTGTGTGATGTTATGAATGCCATGATTTCTAATTTAGACCTTGTTTCCATCCTCCAAAGTGATATTATTGTGCGTGCGTCAAACATGCCTACTCATAAAACAGGCTCCACACATTATCTGAACAGTTTTGCACTTCAAATATTGCTATAAACTCTTTTAAAGTCATTTTCTTGGTATGATCACTTGTTAATGGCATTGATTACTGCCTTGATTGTCATCGTTTTCTACTCTCTTCCAGTGCACCCATTACAAAGCTTTCAACGATTTGCGTGCGTTAATGGGTTTCCATCAGTATATATTTCAAGTTGTTTATAAGTTTCGTTAACGAAACCACACTTTCTTTGGTGTTCCTTCTCGAAATTGTTTCTGTTTTTATTGATTTCTGCGAAAAAATTCCCCGATTTCCGTTGACCCATTCTGTTTTTCGATGCCGTAGTACGTACATTTTCTCCAAGGTTACCGTCATTATGAATTAGGCATTGGTCGTCAACGACATTGTAACTGAGAAGGAAGGAGTTGGTGATCTGTTGTTTACATTTCCAGAGAACTCAGTTCAACAAAACTTGCATGTGCACTAACAATCAACGAAGCATTGACATTTTATGAGGCGATCTTCGGACTCCACGACTACCTGTTTGGTATTCATCTCACTAACTTCACTGGCTATGAAACCCGTGAATTGGTTTGTGATCATAACACGTCCCTTGCTAATTCTTCTGCGGCAACAGTTCACCGATGGAGCGTTGTTTTTATCGTGTACCCATAAATCCAACAACATGGTGCACTATTTATTTCCTGCGTTGGTTATCCACATGACTACGCTGAATCTGAAGAGCATCGCCCCTCACTTTTCTGACGCAAGCACCACCAATTTCCTATTCTGATTTGATTCGTGGCACTCAATAATTCCAATTGACACTCTTAACCTCAATCCGCAAGAGATGAGAGTGCGATGTTCAGTGAAAATCTTTTAAGTTCTACAATGTTCAACATGAACATTTTGTCATTCTCGATGAAATAGCGATCTTCGGTGATATAATTATTATTCCATCAATATTACGATCAAGTCATGTCGTTTGGGATTTGAAAACATGGTTCATATTCACACTGTGCGAAAGTTTGTTCCACATCAAAGCTAGTATTCAGTCCGATTTTACTTTGAAAAATGTACAGTCCGGAAGGAGTTTCATATGGTTTGATCACTGAGTGTGGCAAACATTCTAAATCGCGGAAGTTTGAGGACTGATTGAAAAATTTGGGCTGTTCACTGGAGGAAGACATCTCCAAGCCAACGGTGCCGCTGAGAATTTTATGCCTATTTTGAACAGTGTGGCTAATTTCTTGGTTAAATAAAGAAATCTTAATAATTCAGCAACTGGAAACTGCCGCACAGCTTCTCAAGAACCGTATTTTTCCAGTCAATGTATTTGTGGATGCTAATTTCACATACAAATTTTACCCTACTTATATGTTGACAGTAGTATAGGTTTATCTCTGAATATCACGTGATCAGTCAATCAACGTCATCCGTTCTTAACCGCAATTGTCTCATTCGCTAACATACTTGACTCGCATAAACTAAATCGGCCGTAACTAGTTGAATTGTATCCGACTTCATTACTGATGATCTGTTGTCCACCACAACGTACCATATTTGTTCATATGATGAATAATGAAGCCCTGTCTATCGTACCGTTCGAATTAAGTGGACGACTTATCGAATGTTTCGGCTGCACTGTTATATCCGTCTGTAATCCTGGTCGCAAGTGACTTATAACCTACATTGTTCATTATTGTACTTGAATAGTAACGTTTTATATTAGTTTATTCATATACATGTAGTCTTTTGTCATCTGTCCATTTTAAATATATACATATATCCAGTCTAGACTTTGCGTAAGACTAGGATACTGGGAAGCATAATCCGACTCTTATGTTGATATAACACACAGAAATTCTCCGTTTCTTCACGTCTGAAGTGCAATAGTATAGAGCGTTGTACTAAGTCGTTCTTATTTACTTATCCTCACAAGAACCGGTTGATCCTTCTCGAGCAGGTTCCAGACTGTGGATCTTTACACGGATGTACAATACTTTGTAGGTTTGTTGTAGTATGGTTTTGTGCTCATGTAATTTTTTCAAGTGAGCTTACGGTTTTCATGATTTAGATTCAAATTTCAAAGGATCGGGTACTGAGAATTCTATCGGAACGGCACATTCAAATTTACACTTTACTTTAACAAGGGACAAACTCCAAATCTAACGTATCGGAAAAGTCCTCTCAAAGTGACACATCTGCCAACGTCAGACTTTCCGCACCGACCGATAACAGTCTCGTCCGCAGCAGCCTGTGCATCACCTCTGATTGACGGAACCATCTCCAATCAAGAGACCACTCCAGCCGAATTCCACTACACGGAGTTGCCGTGCAACCGAGATTTTGTACTACTGTCGCCAGGTAACCGACCACGCAGTTGAGTGGAGTTGGAGTCACGTCGTGGTTGATCCAAAATGAGTGAAGAATGTGGGCAAGGATTTTTGGTAGATCACCGTTGTCACGTCTGAGAACTGAGTAGTCACTTCAGCCACCTCACAAATTCTGGCCCGCAGTCATTAGATGGTCACGTGAAAGACAGACGTCACAAATAGAGATCCCCTGGAAAATGTGGCAGACGAAAATGCAGCAAACGACCGTGGGGTGGAGTGCGGGACACGTCCTGAAGCCCAAAACCTTCCAGTTTATGATAAGGCTTGTCCAGTCTCCTTCCTTGTTTGTCAGTGCCACAGTCCGAACACGCATCGTGACGTTAATATCCCTCATGACAGGGTCGTCTTTGTCCACGTTCCTCAATCTCTTTCTGGGCGATCTGTTTGAACTGGAAATTGTGGTAGATACATTCAGAATGTCAAGGCAACCCAGGAGAATTGCGACATGAGTGTAACTAGTTGGCGTGTCTTCTGGAAAGCGAAGCCACTGCCGCAAAATCTGAAAGATTGTACAGTCCATTGTCTTCAGTGTATTGTAGTGGACTGGGTTCGTAAGAAGCGAGTGATTCATGAAATGAATCACTCGGTGTCTCAAAAGGTATACACACTGATGTGTTCTAACAGGCGCCTTGATAAGTTTATTCAATATCGTACGAATTTGCAGTCGGTGGTTGGTGAATGCTTTAGCTTTCCAGATGGACTGGATGTTTACATTTGTCAACGTGTTGGAGGCGCACATTTAATGAATAATATAAAAGCCCAAATGAATGCATTCCTCGGTGTGAGCTGTTGTGTTGTGTTTACGGTAGCCAAAAATAATTCTGAGTTTGGTACTTTGAGTGCTGACCTTTTGTTCGAATAGCACTAGAGCGCAGGCTGCGGTTACGAGCTTATTAGAAGGACGCTTCAGATTCTCCTCTGCGTAAGAGATACCGCTGTCCACAGTACTGTAGAAATGACAGCCAAGCTTCCGCTGCAGTAAGTCTATCACCTTATCCACTGCCATGATGAATATCAGAAACGATAGTGAGGTCCCGGTTGCTTTTATCGCGCTAAGATGGGAAAGACTCCGAGAATGATGGGCTGGCTGTGGAAAGAATAAATAATATGTTCTTTTAGAAGTGAATGAACAATAAAAGCCTGCTATAGTCTGATGATCGTGTCTCGCGGAATAAAATCAAATGCCTTGGACACATTGACGAAAACATTCCGACATTTGGGAGATGTTAAACATAAGTTTTAAAGTAACGGATAAAATAGTGAGCTATCCTCAACGCAACCATCACGGCGAAGAACTCTGAAATGGAGAAAGTGTAACTGAATAACCGTGTTCCAACGATCGTGCAATATCCCATGGAAGCAAATTAACAATGCTGGATATGTGACGATAAGTTCTGGATAGCTGTAAGATGGTAGAGTAGTTACGCTGGGCAGAAATGTTATGTGAGAGAAGCATATTTAAATTGAGAAGCCTCAGTTAGTAGAAGGACGTTGATATAACAGATAATGACATCAGCTTTTATACGTCTTAGATATTTGGGAAACGGTCTGTCCTGAGCTGGAGTTGTGTTTTCTGTGCACTTCAAATTATGAGATACTTCCTCATTAACGATCAGGTCAACGGAGGAGCAGTTCGGAGGTAGAATAGGTCGAGATGGTCGCTCATCAGGACGCAAATAAGTTTATAACACCTTGAATAAGAACTCGATGAAATTAAACGGAAATCCACGGTTCGTCTCGTAGGTAACCCTGGATTTTTCGATAAACGTTGCAGAAACTATATCTTTTTTCCATTGTTAGTTCAGTGTTCGAACAGCCGCGTGACTGCATTCCCGCATCTTTATCTTGAGTATGTAGGTTTTAGCAGCAGAAGCCAGCACATTACCAAGTGACCACCTGATAGGTATACGAAAAGGCATGGAAGGCATGCATGCTTATGAGGAAGTCTGCATGTACTGCGGTAAAAATTCCTTCACGGGGTTAGAAGCTACTGACAGTTTGGCGCTGTGAATCAAGACCCTGTTCTTAAGCTCGACTTGGATCACTGCAGTTTTGTTCAGTTAGACAAACCGTTTAGAGCGTTTTGTTGCTTGATGCTCGACACTCTGGTTCTAAAACGATGGTGGTATAAGTAGTAGGTACAGAGGCTTTCGAGTTAACTGCCTAGGAAATGCGGCTGAAGCCAACGATGGAGTTCACGTCGAGTGGGGCACGAGCAGTTTATTTCGTCGGCAGGTCTAAGGAGAGAAAGTGACTCTTGCTAAGACCAGACATATATTGCGGTTTTCATGTATCTGAAGTTGTTTCATTAGGTAGCCTTCGACAGGATGCTCATGCCCTTCCTTTGGTCGGAACCAATCTCTGTTAGGAAATTACGTTCACATTCGGTACAGCCAAATACCACCATATTCAGAGCACCTAATTTCTATTCTACCTTATCCATAAGTGAGTGCGTAGGAAGAAGCGCACATAGGCCACTGTTATATATGCAAAACTGGCCATACTCTCTGCAGAAATACTCCATTTGCCTTCCCTTTATTCGTGTTGATGTTGGCGCGGAGTCGCCGGCGATTGAAATCAGGTAGGAGTTTTGGCCTATCTTGAATTGCTGAACATTCAGCCTGTCAAGGTTTACACGGGATTCACCTAGTCGGCACCGCAAGGTAGTGGTTCAGCTCGCCAACACTTACGACTAACACTGATACTACTACTAACTCATTACCGAATTACTCGGCCTAGTCAGTTTGTTCCCAAACTTTGCCGCGTTCATTTCTTGGGTACCCGTTTAGATCAACGTTTTACCGCTTCTCAATACCGTTATTCTAATTTGTTAGATGACGATATTTGTACACCAGTGTTCTCGATGTGGCATCACTTTCGCATCGTATTTTACCGAATGTGTTTTTTAACAAACATTCTGTACCCGTGACAATTGTAATTGCTTGTTGTTTCATGAAATGTTTATTGATGTTAATGATTGTCAGTCAAAAACAAACGTATTACAAAACAGATATTGAGTTCGCAGTATTTCGAAAGAGGAAGGAGATGAAACGCAAATTAAACGATAGGTAATAAGGTAGTCCTTTTCGATTGCAAACAGTAGTAATCCCGTGTAAGTTGTGAAGCACAAAACATCACTTTGGTAAAAAGGTGAGTAAGCAGCGATAGCGAGGAAATATTGATCAACTTTCAAGATGCACGTGAAAAGATTGTCCTTTGAAAACCCACATCACTGAGACTACTGTACTAAATGGATGCACACAAAAACCTAGGAAGCAACAATGTAAGAACCTAGAACCAGAGAAGATACGCAGAAGCACAACTGCAATTTACCCTCACCTGGTGATTTTAGCACGAAAAGAAAATGAGACCTCCCTGAATGTTTGATTCCGTTTCGGTGGTATCGCGCAATAATTCAATATTTGTTAGTTTCCAAGACAGAACTAATCACGAACCTTGAAATACGTGTTAGATAGACGTCACATGACTCAAAAGCGTGTGCTACGGCTTGCAGCATATTCAGTGAGTTAAGTTCACATAATTCCAGTCGCTTAGTTCTGGTAACACACGCTACCTATCACGATTCTACAGTGTTAGGGAGGATATCCATTCAGCGATTAACTCCTTCACTTGGAAACATATTTACGAGATATGTGCCTACTTAGTCGACGCACATCTTACAAATTGTTAGCTCACTGCATATAAAGGAAGTCCAGACATTTGACTCGTCACAACACCTCAAACGGTTGAGTTCAAGCAATAGGCTGTTGATGCTGTTGGTAAGCACACAACGACTATGAATGATTGGAATTTCCGTCATTGACTGAAACTGTATACAGGAGGTAAACGGATTTGCGTTTATTGATTTTGCAGAAAATCTGCCTCGTATAACTGGGAATGCAAAAATCGAAGGAATACTACCTGTTGTCAGAGACGACAGCAATTGATAATTGCGAAAGCATAACATTTGTTTGTTTAAACGCAACTAACTCGAAATTCCATTCAGATTTTGCACCGTTATTTTAGAATTGTTTCATCGCCCCATTAGTGTCCTGATTGTCAGGTTTTTATGCAATTACCTTCAGTCGTTATTGACTAACTCATCGCTTATTCCAGTCCTTGACGTATTCGTAGGTTGTAACGGTTTTCATTATAACTTAACTACAATCAATTACTTTCTAATATATGTTACAATGAAACACATCAGATCTAACGGTGTTAACGGATCGCAAATCTCAAAGTTATGTGGTCGTTCTGCGTGCTTTATGGCTGTCCAGAAGAGAACGCAAGGCCAAACTTGTCCTCACTGACACAGCCTTAAGTGTACCGGTCCCAGTGAGTATCATTGCATTATACTTGTCATTTTTATGGTCCCTTTCATCCTCAAGAGTTGTTCGTTCAGACACATGCAAAGCGGGCCTGTTTGTGTGAGTGGCATAGTCTTGTTTGTGAATACATCGAAAAACAAATTTCCAAAATGCCACTCTAATGCCCACGCACATACATATACCGCATGAATGTTCACTCTGAAGAAAAGACCCATGAGGATACAACATGCACTGTCTGAGATCAAGGCACAACTGATCTCCCTAACGAGTGTATAATATTTCGCCCCTCTCAAGCTTACAACGGTAAAAACTAGTGTATCTGCCTACGATATGGACAGAAGAGATGGCATATAATTTTTAGGACCACATTATCCCCGAGAGTAGTTCAGCGTTGTGTGGATGGTTAATCACAACTTTCACTCCAAACGGTCAAGGCAAGTCAGTTTTAACCCACCCACATAGAAGTGCATCATCAATTGACATTGACTGCTCACAGATTCCGCTTGATTACATCTTAAACTGGAGTTATGTGTACAAAAACTGCAAATTCAGATACAGATTGATCCTGGAATAAGAAAAATGTCAAGTTCATTGTCAGACTAAGACCCTTCAGAAGTGGTAATGTGCACAAACTAGAATGAGTGAACATCCAAGACAATCACCATAAATCTAGAGCTAACGAAGGCAGAGTAGTCAGACAGTGGACTCATTCGAACCAATCAATTTTCACGAAATATAGAACGCTACTGGTCTCGGGTATTTCAAACTATCTGTATCACACCGATTGGTGAATTTTACCTCAAGGATTCAACAGCCTTATAGTATTGCATATTAGAAGTCGTGGCAAAGAAGCGAATGAATTCACAAACAAAATACAAACGAGCAGACTTCAACAAATATGAATTAAGGGAACGAGAAAAGGAATATGGGAGGACTTCCAATGTAACGACACGTTGCATGCTGACCTAAAAACAAACGCCGTACTGACTGGGTGTCAGTTTCGAGTATGATATGTGAAGCATTGCTATATTAGAGAGCGTGGTTTGCAGTAATAGAGAGGTATCTCACGGTAACAGGTAAGAATGTGGTAACCATGCTGGTGCACAAAATCCGAAGTTATGTTTTGTGATAAATTTGCATTCAAAAGATAACACGAATGAGTACGATGGCAGGAGATGAATTTCCTGTGCATCCTATATTATGTACAAGACTTCCCATATCAGCACCAGGCTGAATATTTTCTCACGTCAAAGCGATTTGTGTTCAACAACGGAAGCGCCTTTATAAGCGAGAAAGGTTAAAACGTGAAATTACAATGTAAACCATGACGGTTGTTTCGTTGTTTAATTTTTGTCTACTTTTTAAATGTTAGCAATAACAGTTGTTGAAATGGTTTCGAGACTAAACACTAGAAGAATTACGGGGCTCATGAAATTCTACTGCTCAGAGGGACTTGTGGAACTGGGCCACTTTCACATTGATTGCAAGCACCGAAGTGAGGATTTACTTCTTTTCTGTAAAATATTCCATGCCTTACGTCATTCATTGGTACTTCTTCTCCTATTAAATAAAAGTGAGCATAAGAAGGGCCACTAGTTGATACTCGGATCTGGACTAGAAAGATAACTTTCAAAACGGACATTTCTTACACTTAGGATCTAGTCACGTGTCTGGCTTGTACCTGATCTTCATTGACAATAAACAACAATGCTGAGAGTCACAGGTTGTTGGGTATGATTGAAACGAAATGAACAACCTGAGTGAAGATATGCATCGTAATACACAAGAGTTCAGTAATCACGCACAATGTTGGACGCTCAAGGACACGGTGAAACGGAAACGGCAATGTACTATCAACGTGGAATACGCGAAGTAATCCCAGCACACAACAACCAGTCACTGAAAATAGCACCGGAAAAACAAGAGCAGCGAGTCACGAGAATGACGTGCCTACTGTGTATAGTATAAAACGGGGACAGGCTACAACTCTTTTGCTCTACTCAGAGTCTTCTCCACAACTTAGTTAGAGGCGGGGTCCAAGGTATTGGGTGATCACATATGTGCAGCTCTACGATACATGTGTTGTTCCTGTTTTCTCGTTAATCCCCATCGTGTTTTTTCTGAAACAACAAATACGAAACAATCAGTAGCCATCGATTATCTTTTAGATCACCAACTTCTGCGGTTAAAAGGTTCCGAGTTAAATGAACCTATATACGCATATTTTTCTGCAAACGACAAGATATCACAGAAAGGCAGCCTTTGACGTTTATTCATCATATCAGTGCAATATCGCTCATACACTGGTATCTCTTAGACACGTCCACATATCCCGCCACTATACTTGTCCACAAAAACGACCACATACAATTCACCAGAAGCCGAACTTGCCAAATACCTTCCACAGAAGTTCAAAGAAGGAAAGTACCAAAAATTAACAGTCAGGTTGCATTTGAACTTTCATACATCCGTAAGAAGGTCAGATATGGCAAAAGTGAAATGATGAAATCTTAAAGAATACCTCCTAGGACTTCCAATAATGTCGGCCATTTGATAATTCATAACTGGTAAGCTAAAAATGTCTTCCAGAGTTCTAACATAACCTGTTATAGTGCACGATCTATGAATATACTTGAAACTGTATATCTCTGTAAATAATTGAGATAGAATACAACAGTCTCAAACAAAATTTCAAGGGGTTCCCGACAATCTTTTTAATGTAAATAACACGAACGTATTTTCTTGAAAATATGAAAACAGCAAACAATTGCCGTAATCACACAAATCATCCTGCACGATTCTGCCTGGATACTGCTGCTGCAGGCAGTGTATTGTTCGTGTTAGGAAGTAAGCTTCAGTATGTATTACTGGTTAACTTCATTTATAAGCCTACGTATACAAAACAAGCCAGCCTCCACTTCATTTTCCTCAGATAGTGTATCACTACAGACATTAGAAAACGTTATGAATTACTACTGTGTTTAAACAGAGACCGCCAAATGACGTAGAAGATATGATGCACTCTTAAACATAAAGTTATATGGCTGTTACTAATGTCATTATGACTCCGTCGCGTAATCGTTTTTGATATCCGGTCCAAGACCGATAGTAACCACAGGCTGCCGCCACTTTATGCTACATGAATACTTGTAAGTAGAATAAAACACAAGGAGTAACAGAGTAAGCAGTTGATAAATGTTAAAAAACGAAGTCAAGGAAACCCACAATATAATAATCATTTCAGAAAGCCATTTATAGTGAATGTACAAAATCGACTTAGCCGCGTTGGCAGCCCAGCTACTGCAAATATCCAAACAGAAGCAGTCAAACTAGCGGTGGTAGAACAATTTATAGACGGGGCACGCAATCACCTGAAATAAAAGTGAACTCAGCAAGACCTTGGATGAAAAACACAAAAATTGCTGAAGGAACATCCATTATAACCAAACAACAGTGTGCACATCAACGTGATCAAGTAGTCAGCTTGATGGTAACTAACTATATCCGCCAGTTCAAGAATGGAAAGCGAATGCAAACGAAGAGATTGAGTGAGAAATAACGAATGAAGTTGGAAGCGAATGTACAAGTCTTTACAGGAGACTACAACAGATATTTCGAAAAAGATGACTGATTGTAGGAGAAGTGTCATATATTTGGAGTAATCCGGGAAATGCAGTATACAACTGTAGATGGATGAACATCATATCTGACTGATGAATCTCTCTATCTCATTCAGTTCATTCGTTTGGAACTACTCACTACTAGAACAGACAATGGTGAACTGTTGCATTCAGATTTGTAACATGACCGTGTTCGTTACGACAGAATTATATCTGCGTAAACTATCAGGAACATAGACATCAGTCGTGAAATCAAGCTGATATAGTCTCATTTGAGGTGTTCAGTTTATCCTGTAGTTTATGTACCGGGATTCATCGTTACAGTGGTGATCGTCCCAAAACCACTGTTTTATCCATTGAGTTGCGTCATTCTTGTTACAATTCGTGAATTGCGAGAACAAAAACACAATATACATAACCTTCAAAATCATTTCATTACTCACTAGACTTTCCACCAGCAGGCAAAACGCTAGAAGCCGTTTCATTCTAAAACACTCCGCAGAAAGCACTT
The DNA here is from genome assembly GCA_013368495.1 of Paragonimus heterotremus. NCBI lineage: Eukaryota > Metazoa > Platyhelminthes > Trematoda > Plagiorchiida > Troglotrematidae > Paragonimus > Paragonimus heterotremus. The sequence goes on from LUCH01001403.1 coordinate 72,378, forward strand.
CTGCTGCGGCATGCGATGTTTTCGGGCGATCCATCTGTTGAACCCATTATCAGATGAAACTCACCTGGTCGTTCTGAACTTCATGGAAATGATTTGATACTTGACGATCCCGTGAGTGTTCGTCCTTGGCGGCTGACGTGTAGCTGGACTCAAAATTCTCTTACATTCCTTACTCATATTCGCCATCTAACATAATGAAATTGGTTTGCTTGTACGGTCAGTAACCGTTCAAATAAAGTTTGTTTACAGACTCTTCTGTCTTCTCACTCCGACTCACAAACTGCGTTAGCTTAAGGCTGGGAAAACTTGGGTGTTTGAATCAATGAGCACACGAACTAAGATCGCGATGCTGATAAGCTGCTTACATTCAGTACTATTGTTGCCTTCTAATATTTAGTCCAAAGCCCCTCAGTACTTTAGTATCCTTTGTATCTGTTCACTCATGTGCATATTTTTGCACAGCATTAAAAATCGTGTTCCAAGTTCCACTAATTTTCAATCACAACTTTATCAAAAATCTGTGCACGTTTTACTCATTCAATCTGACAGCCCCTTTATAAAATCGGCGTTGGGCAACGCAGACACGAGGACAAACGTTGGGGATTGTCGGCTACCTAAATATGCTTCTAATGCCCCGGAATTACGCACCTGCAATTCTGCTTAGCACCCACCATCGGCCAGATGGCCAGATTTACCTACATGCCTACCGCGGCGTTCTTATCTTCCCCTGCCTACGTCAAGGATTTAGCTATAAGACCGCCAATGAGTCACCAGTTACGACAAACTCAAGAAAGCATTCTTGAAACGTCTTGTCTTACGAGAGAAAGAGCGACCGAAGTAGGTGTTCATCTGAGGGATCTTACCCCATCTCAGCTGCTGCGTCAGTGGGTAAAACCTCAAACCTACTTGCAAACATATAAGCCACTTATGAAAATGGCGACTATCCGTTTTCGGGCTAGCAATCACTTCTCTGTTCATGTCGAGTAGTATTTGGATGAGTTGGCGAGATCTGATGACTCAGTCGTCAGGCACTTCTCTTAACAAAATTTGTCGGTTTGAGACAGATTCAAGTAAGAAAGCTTTGTCTATAAATCCAAGATTCTGAAGTTTCTCGATCCTGCCCCTAGATCATGCTTAAGAACAAGGCACTCCTAACATGACTGCAGTCTTAGGACCAAGACGCGAGAGTGTATCATGTATTGGACTTCCTCATATGCTTCTGTAAACGCTACTACCAGCAGATGGAATAGTCAGCTATTGCTGCTGTTCACACGCGTAATTGCCCACTTCTAGTACACGATGAGAACTCTAGGTTGGATACTGGCTTCCATGTCAATGTCGTTCCGCTTAGATAACAATAATCAACTTTAAGTTTATCAATACAAAAAAGTAAGCACGTTTGACACCCGTTGTCTCACGCTGCACTTACATGTGCGATGTGTTTTTCATTGCGTATTTATCATTACAGATGTATCAGATACAACCCTGTGCACGGATATCGCAGGCGCTTTGTGTTGGTTGTCGACGTTGAATCCCTTAAACTCCTGGATAATCTGGCGAGTATAGTGACCACGGGTGTTTCTTCCTCGTTGCCTGTCCTAAGTTCGCTGCTTGTATGACCAAGCACTGATGATAAGAACCCAGCAGTTATTCGAGACTTTACAGAATTGACCCGTCTACAAAGCAAGTCATTTGTCATCGTCACTGACCTGATCCATCACATCAGTACAAAAATCCCGTCCTCTTATGGTATTCACGGGTTGTGTTCGAAAACCACTTGCCAGCAAGGCAGCGTCTATTGCATGAGATCGTACTTTATGAACAGAAGTCCTTTTAAATTAACCATGTTTATAAAGGATATGATTTAATGGGTTCACCTCTATATGTTCGGGCCACATCGGTCTCAACAAATTGTCTTTAGAAAAGTGGGTGTGCATTTGACTCTTGGGCACTGACAAGTGAAAGGGACTTTTCTGACGATCAGTTAAACTATGGTTACAAGTGCTATTTACCACACAGAATATCACAGAGTTCGGAAACAAACCCTATATTTCCTGCAATGTTAAGAGGTGTTATCAGCATTAAGCCTTATGTTAATATGGGTACAACGGTAGCTACTACGAAAGAGCAAAAAAGCGCGAGACTGGTTCACGCACGTTCAGCGGCACTCAAACAGGTACCGAACGGAAACAGCGCAGAGCATTTTAGTGGGTCAAATAACACTCGTAAAAATGCAGGCGAAATGATCTTGATGCTTGATTTAACAGATCTGCTAGGAAAGGTCTGCCATTTGCTACGTGCAACTAGTTTCACGACTGAAGATAGTAAAACTGAGTTTGTGTCAGGCATCATATAGCAAGCATATGTAGAATTAGGCATACAGAACCGGCATTCACAGTCTCACTCTAGAAAAGTCCCACGATCGTTGTCCATTATTAGTCCTGTGCATCCTAGTTGAAAACTACAACGCTGCGTCTATCCTCATATAAATAATGAAAGTGAGCTACATCATTTTGACTTTCGATGCAACAAAATATGAGTTTCTGTCTTGTTAATTAGAACACGTGACTGAAGTAGTGATCTGAAGATGCACCTACCCGGAAGCCCAATCAGGAAACACTGATTCACTGCAATGGGTTAAACAAACAAAACACTGGTCTATCTATTGCCATGAAAAATCCCTTTCTCAAGATACTCACGACCATCTCTCAGCAATTCAAGTTATGTGTAAATGTTTCCGACACTAACATCTCCTGCGTGCGGTTGGTGGGTCGAGTTGAGAAGTCAAGTCAACACCTAGCCCACAGTCAAGTCGGCCAAATGTTAACCGGGCTGAAAACAGTAGAAAAAGTCAGATGTGTACAAGTAGTGTGCTGCGCAACTGTAAACGAGTTTTCACAGTTCTCAAGACTAGTTAGAACATGCCCTGTAACACTTCTCTCATAAGTATCAGTGGACGTCTAGGAAACAGAACAAGTAAACAGAATAATTAAATCAGCTGAAATAAAGCATTCAACTATCAGCACGGTCTAGAGAATTTTGGAGTAACCACGCCTTTGAACTTCAGTAGACGGTCTGACTGTCACATATCATACCACAATTGTGACATTTGGAAATTTGAATCAGGTAGGTAAGTAGAGAATGTCTGTTGCCAAATGACCTACAGTTATTTCGATGTTAGGCAGAGTTTCGATTAGAATGACTTGGTTCAGTTGTCACGTTTCCTTGTTAGTTATCTTTTAAAACTCTCACTGTGGTTAGTACGCCTGTTTCCCAGTATACATGTGATATGCAACAAAACTCTGAGGCTTACGTCATGGGTGTGACTATACAAGACATTTTGGTATGCAACTGAACTGGGTTAGATAACTTCCTTAAAAGCCGGTCAACATTATGTCCTCGTGTTATTCGGATGGTTGACTAATTTCAGTAAAATCAGTAGTTAACATGAACAGCCGGAGTTTTCTAGATGCCACTGTCAACGCGTGTCTATTCAAAGGCAGCTGTGTTTCAAAACGTCAATTTCAAATATTGACATGGGAACATCACCAACAGTAATGTCCCATGTAAGCGAAGAAGCCAGGTTGGTATCCATTATTATTGCTATAATGTGATGAGTCTGTATTCCGGGACTGTTTAGAACTTTGGGTATTAACTACTGTGATGTGGAACATGTCTTTTCGAATGAAGGTCCAAAAACTCCCTGGTTCTTACCAGATAACGAACGCCGGCAATCTTATCTAAAATTAAGGAAGAGAAGTCCTTGATAACCAACAGAGGATAACGAGAATACCTTCTTGGTCCCGGCTCTTTTTGTTAATCTGAGGCTCTGCTATCCATATGTCTGGAGGCGGTGAGTCGTTTTTGCCTCAGATTTGTGGTAACAACAGTAGTTTATTGTTATGGTATGGCTAGACCTCGCACTCGATGACGTAGCTCGCAGTTTATGGAAGCCGTTTTGAGTTCCGACTTTTGTTACTTAGATATAACACACACTATAACACTTGTTTTGTTATAAGAGAGTAATGGATGTCATTGCTGACGTATAAAACTGCATGGTGTGGTTCGTAATTTCTAAGACTCTCGTAGGATCCATCTTTTGAACTGTTGCCAGTAAGATTATTGAATCCCATGAAAGATTTTAACGCCGGAACTTCGTGTAAGTTAATTGTTTACAGAGACGTTTCCGAAAGGTTGTCTGTTGTGGTGAAAAAGCTCTGAGTGTTTTTGCTTCTTTAGCATAACTTCTATAACAAGCATTCGGGTTTTCCTTTCTGGAGGCTTTGTACCATTCGAAATGGTGGATTTTCAAGTCAAGTCAAGAAAATGCTTTGCGCACCCCGGAAAGGTGAATTTTCGGCTTCTGTTTCATATGAACATCTTCAGCAAGTGCAAAACAACTGAATAAATATGCTCATATCACAAAATTATCAATACAACTGGAAAATTGGAGGACAGGTCACAGAAATTGGTTGAAGTCATGATCGACCATCAAACATAGTTGTTGATTCATATTTCAAGTTAGTTCAAGTATCAGAAGCTTGTATTTGTATAGAAAGCAAGTTAACTAAGGAATGACGAAAGAATAGTGAGCCTGTGCACGTGCACGTTGTGTGCATCACGCTCACTAAACGGCTAAACACTAACTGTATCTTCTACCGCAATCTGCGGTTAAACCGATAAAATATGATGGAATTTGGTAGTCTGTAATTTACTAACATGTAGCTGGAGTGACCAAAAAATCATTCAACCATCAAACCCGCAGTTTATTTCATCAAAAGTAAGATTAACAACCGGTCGAAGTAAGTGTCAATGAGTCAAAACCAACAGCATCAATACAACTTAGAGAAAACGAACGGTGCACGTATAAATACGAGATTCAAAATGGATAAGCAGTATACAAATAGAAGCTGGGTCGCCAGTTTCGGGACAGGGGTACATGATCTCGTTGTCTCTTTGTACATCATCCCTTCTGGAACAAACAAAAGCTGCATTCAAAAAGCGACACAACGAATAATTCTAAATAAACTGGACAAGAACAAGTTTTTAATTATGACTTACTCTAAGGCCAACAGTAAGAAACAACACCTAAATAGAAGTGACATGCAAGAACCAAGAGTAAAACTCCGGCAAGTATTTATTGGTAGTAGAAATTGTTCGGATTGGATGAAAATGCTTGTGACGTTTATTTGAAAACTGAATCAAGGTGACGCCCCGTGGTGGATTTTTGAATTATTTACCTACAATTTGAATGTATTGAACGTAAGCAAACCGTCCGTAAATTCGTATTTCTTTGAAGCTATCAGTGTCGGCGACGCGAACATGAACAAAATGAACTAGATATAGAGCACTGCCTGAGGAACTGTTTTTCCGTAGTTTGTGTCATCGCGGTCCCGTCAAATGTGTTCAACATTATTTGGTTACCTGAATGAATGCTCCTGTTTTTCACTGAAACAGTCAGCTTTTTCAGTGGATACTTGCAAGGTCACATAAGATCTTTTCGAAAACCCTTCTAGAAAATTTGCATAGAATGTTCCAAGTAAGGTCAGTTGGGTCCGATATGTATTGCCACAATCATGACTATAACGTTTTGTTGAATGTTTACCTTTGTATGCTGACAGTAATGACTGTTCTGGTCGGTGTGCACATGCAGTGACCAATAAAATTTCTGCTACCACTAGTCCACTTGTGTGCAACTCCTGATGAATTGCTATCATGAAGGTCAGTCTCCCTCATTTCAAACAAACAATTGTGCATTTAACCCAAAATTAATTAAAGTAAACAACTAAATAAGCCGTTTAGAAAAGCATGCGGTCTGGTGTGTGTAAGGCATTGTACATTCCAGTGAAATGGCGCCGAGTTTGGGCCGACGTCTCCAGTAACAAGCGGGTAGTTAAAAACTTTGGTGCAACACAAGTACGCAGGAAAAGATAGATCATCGTCAGGGCCCTTAGCTCTATTGCAGTTTCTTGGGCCACTGCAATACCGATAGTGAGTGAACTGATCGGTACGGAAAGGAGTAAGAGTTTGGCATCTCAACTCATCAAGCTGTTCGCAACCCACGTCATCAGTAAGCTCCAGGGTCTCAGGGATGTTTTCGTGTAGTGACTGAGATAATCAAATGTAAATGGGCGAAAGGTAGTTGCGATCATCTTTATCAGGCAGAAGGAAGCGGCAGACAGCAAAATTGACTGATCACCCAACGGGGTACCACTAAAAGTCTAAATCAAACGTCCTACCAAGTAGTGTGTGATGGAATGAATAGAAATATGTGGTTTGAAGTATAAGCAAGTAAAAACGAGCTCCGTGGAATGAGGACGGAAACAGTATAGCTTATTATGGACTGGGACCCATATTCCTTTGGATCATCTACTGCACTTTCCCCTTGAGTGATTAGAGTGGATGTGACCTGTACGAATGTGACGTATAAAAGTGCCAGCGGCTTGAATCTTAGAGAAGAGGGAGATGAACTTCAACCGATGCATTACTGACAGACTTTCGCCCGTATTTTGTTTGGCACTACGATGGGTACACTGGATACTCCAAGTGTTAAACAAGAGGCTGTCCATTTTGGTCACACGCTTGAACCCTTCCTTTTCGCACTGATTTCTTCAACTCGACAAGAAACCACGTTGTTTTAGTAGTCCATCACCCGGGCGTAGTTAATTCATTCAGAAGTTTACATTTTCAATCTGTTCGTTTTTAGTCATTCAAATTACGAAGCATTTATGAGGTTAATTATACCATGATGCTTAAATTGTTTTTTTCTGTTCAACAAAAACTTCCAGTTGCAGCCAATTACATAGCCTCCTGTCAAAAGTTCATCTCTTCGAATTATCGAAGCATAAACGTGTTTTTTTCCGGTAAACTGAAGTCTCCAGTGTTCCACCAGATTTGCGGCTGATTAGTACATCCAAGAACGGTAGCTGCTTGTTGGTTTCACTCTGTATCGTGAATTTAATATCGTTGAGAACGTTGTTGAGCCGTTTGTGTGTGTCTTTAGTCGCTGAGCGTTTTTCCAGCTGACGAGGGACGAATGACGGATGTCATGGACAAAGCCGAATACGTGGAGAAAGCGAATCAACTGTTCAACAAAATATCCACTTACCGCTTCCTCAATGCTGATCTTACTACAAAACTGGCCAACAAAATCAACACCGCGCTAAAGAAAACTAGGGTCTACGCACGAGAAAAGTGAACAGGAATGCTGGAAAATGCAAACGAATGATGCAACCACAGCTCAATTCTACGAACTACCAGACATACTCAAAGATGCTGTCCCATTGCGACCAAATGTGTCACTACCAAGAACGCCGACCTACATTCTGACAAAATACCTATTCAAGCGACTACGGTATCTCGTCGACGAATCAGAACATTCCATCAGCAATGCACTGCAATTCTTGGGCGAACTGGAAAACACCAAGATTTCTTTTGATGTCACAGAACTCTTTACGTCCATTAAACTTACCCTAACCAAAGAAACATTGCGATCGCTGCTAGAAGAAAATCCTCGACCGAATGAATCATTGAAACCAAAAAGCATATGCAACCTAATGGAAGTGTGCATGTCGATCTTCTTCAAATTCAATGGTTAGGTCTACGAACAACCTAAAGGAACTCCAACGGGTTCGTCCATATTCAGAATCATTGCAGAGGCGGTCATGCAGAGGTTTGAGAATATCGTGCTACCCAAAATCTGGATACGATATATTGACGATACATTCGTAACCCTTACACGCTCAACCATTGAGAACACACACAGATATATCAACAACGTTCTCAACAATATTAAATTTACGATGGAGATTGAAACCAACAAGCAGTTACCGTTCTTGGATGTACTAGTCAACCGCAAATCTGGTGGAACACTGGAGACTTCAGTTTATCGGAAAGAGACACTCACGGATCATTTCCTTAGTTTTCACAACAGGCACCCAAACCACCATAAAAAAAAGCTGCTTCCGAACTCTGTTCAAATGAGCTGAAACAAACTGCAGCACCGCGGAGCTCCGAAGAAAGGAAGAAAACTACTTGTACCGAGTATTTTTTCGTAACGGATGACCACGGGCGGTGTTTTTTGCATAAAGAGAGTTCAACTCTACCGAACCATCAACAAAGCAAATTGTACTGACATCCATGAAGGCTGTATCGGAAATGAAAGCAAAACTTCTGAGACCACAGGGTATTACGTTACCACGTAAGCCAACGGCAACATTAGGAATGATACTGTCGAAACCAAAGGAAAAACACAAACCCGCCGACAGAAGAAGCGTCATCCGGAGAATCCAATGCAATGACCGTAGACAACACTACACTGGCCAAACTGGACGGAAATTGTTAACACGAATACATGAACTCGAACTAGCCATCAAGAGACACGATCAATTTTTTTGATCCTCGTCCACGAGGATGAAGCTGAACATCCCGCAAAAGTCCTTACTCATACATACACCAGACATGCAAGAGAATGTCTCGGAGCTTGGTATTCATCGGCCGGGTCAATAAACAAACACATTGAGCTGGACAAAATCTACGAAACAATGCGTGCCAACGATTTGAAGAAATGCAGACGCCATCAAGCCAAACTGCCGGAAAACTCGAGCAAAGCAACTTGAACGGATCAGAACAAAGTCGAAACCGGCCAACGAATAACCAATCGGATGGAACTCAAAAACGAAGAACTGAATTACTCAATCAATTTACAAGGGCAAACCAATCAGACTCGAGGTCAATGTTTGACGACAACAACAAGGAACAGCCAATTAGACTGTAGATAGAAGACTCACGGATCACAGGAGACGACCACTGGAACATCAGGTCAAAGTTCAAAGGCAACAAGGATCAACCAGTGGTAGGTGAGGTCCGAAGTCCGGCCGATGTCCGGATTTTTACAACTGGGTCTCATCCAAGTTTGGCTGTGGATAGCGCATCATGTTTCTCTCTGTATTCTGACCTTCTTGTGAGTTACAGGTTAAATGTGTTTAAACCAGAGCTGTATTTTGAATAAGTCTTGCTTATATTTGAGTTTAGTTTACTGAACTGAACAGAAGACACACACAAAGGAAATTGAGCCTAAACTGACAGTTTAACTTTAAATGAGAAGGAATAATTGGAGAAAAGTGCGCATGATAAAAATTGCAATGTTTGCATTACGAAACGCTCAGGTTTCGGTATAATCAAGTACCTTTTTGTGCTGCAATCATGAATTCTAGTGATATGGCGCTAATTCACAAGACCTACGTATATGGCAAGAAGGAAGGTAAAATTCAACTTACTGTGTCATACAAACTGTTCTGTGTAAGTTCAGAATAATCGGCAAAATGCTTGATGCTCTAACGTTGTGTGTTTCCGCGTTTCAACTTAGTCATATTCTGAGTACCAGTAGAAAGATAAATCTGTTCACTGGAACGAATTCAAAACAACAGAACGTCGTGTATGCCGCCATACATTTACAATACTCTTATATTACAATATAAGATCAGTAGAAGTACACTGATTTGCTGTTACCCTTGATACTGGAAAGTCATTCTCTGTACATCTAGAAACCAACGCCGAACTGGTACAACGAAAATCCGGAAAGAATCATTCAACACATAACACTGATTTCGTGAATAAAGCTAAATAGAACACCTACCAGCTTTGAGATAGAACATACAGAACCTTGTGACGACAGATACTTATTCGTATTGCACATTAGTACAGTTAGACGATCTATGCGACGGTTACTCCAGTGGTTCAACTCAAGTCGACTAAATGATCAGCTAGCTGATTTCTTGAGAACACTTGATTTAAATCGAAAGAAAATCCACAGACAGTACAATTCACAGCTCTAGGATTTTACCGAAATTTTCAGGAATATATAACATTGTTATTACCTACATAATACTACCTGATAGAGTAAGCTCAGCTGGAACTCATGAAACATTGCAGTTGATTGATGTTGCGTTTTGGGTTGAGCAGGAGATGAAACGAGTTTCGGTAGCTTCTGGGACACAGTCATTATAGCACGGATAGTGCAAAAATGTGACTGCGGATCACATGAGTTCATGAAGACCAATCAGTTTAGTCAGTTATTCAACGAATGGTTGGTAACCTCATTGTTTTGTTGATGCCACCAACATCGTGAGATCCCAACCACTTATAGACCAGCAGAAAAACATTATCAACAATCCAAATCTCCTACCATAAATAAGCAAATCCATTATGAATACTTGTGCATATGCGTAAGTACGTGGTTCTTCTGGATTGAGGCATTCCTAAATGTGGAATTTACATCAATAAAGATATTGTGGGTAACTGTGAGAACGTCTGCCACTTGAGTAGTAATCAGTCGCTATATCTAATCTCATACAGTGAGTTATAAGCTGACGCTGCTAGGAGTAGCGGTATTTCTGGATGTCTTGCCAAACATGTATAGAAGCAGGTTAACCTAGAATTCAAAACAAAAATTTTATCTACCGCACACTGATGTTATCCAGGCCGCTGTATAGTAGCAAAGAAAGGGTATAATATTGAAGAAATGTTTGATATGTGAACGTTGTACGGTGTGAAATAGAAAACGTCTGCTACATCAGAAGAAACTTTATAGGGCAAACTTCGATATTATTTTCAATTTCCACTTTATCAAAAATCTCAACGCGTACTAGCATTTTCGAATTTTATTTCATTGCATTGCATTTCTTGGATTCATGTGAACGTTACCAGTAAATTCCGTTGCTGTTGAAACAGATATGGATAATTCGGATGGCTGGATATGTAAACACAACTAAGGGATAGTGCTGTGAAATGATGTGAAATATAAATGTCATATTTTTGGCGAATTCTTAAAGTATTAGTTGGTTGCCCTGGGAAACTTTAAAAATGTTGGGCCCAAACGTCAGAATCATCAGTTTTAGGCCATTGTAAATAACCTTTCTCAAAAAGATTTTGCACTGACCGCACCAGCCCAGTGCGGTCATATTTCTTGAGGTTAGTCCACTTAACACTACACCTTATGTGGGCTGTTTACGAACAACCGAACTAAATCCAATCAGAAACCATGGAGTAGTGTGCACGTGTTCACTTACTTGAGTTCAGCCTTTATCATAGTTGACAGTTAGTTAATAGGTTATGTTGACTTTTTCTCTTGTTACCCATTCTGAATAGTGTGGATAGAAAAATTTCACTTGTAATGTGTGAAACACCGTTTCACTTAGCTAAGACTGTTAAGCAAAATGTATGTCAAAGAGTTTTAGTGTTATGAAAGTAATCGCGCCTGAAAAGTTTGTATTAAGTGCGGAATAACGAACGGATATCTTTGAGGTGACAATTTTAGGACTAGAAACCACAGTTTGGTTGGGATAGCTAACTTGTGCATTAAGTATGATGGAAACTGCATCCTATCACAGTATAACCTTAGACGCTGGAAACAGTGTGAAAGCAGCTGAATGTTTACATGCACATTAGTGTGTGGGAGCTGAGGGCGACCCGAAACATTCCAGGTGTTATCTTTTATCAACATATTATGTGAAAAAGGAAAGTGGTCATTAACTCATTAAACTGTTGTAGAATATGAATGTTATGTAGTTTACCGTTGTTGCAGATATTGCAAAGCGTTTATCCTGATATGGACAGGTCGTACTGGAAGGCTCACTTAAAAACATTCACTGGTGACGCAAAATCGTCATGGACCTTCCTCTCAGGTGACTAATAGTAGTACCGGTCAGCACTTTCCATTCTTTAGAAGACCATAACTTATTGACTGTTATCGCGTATTCATATGTACAGTTTAGACCAGTGATAATCGCGGCAGGTTGAGTTGCTGTGGAACGTTTTAGATAAACATATCTATGGTATTTTTCAAACCAGAATACGGTTTAATGTATTCATGTACAAATCACTGTATTCGACTTATAAAAAGCAGACTAGAGAAGTTTGAACCACTTATATCAGTGTTTACTTTGAGTATAGCGTTGACCATAGTGATTCAAAATGGAATAAATGGAAAAGAGGCCATACACTAAGAAACTACTGAAGTTTGGATATTTAAGCGTAAGACAGGCGACCATAAGTAAACACCACTCTGGAACTGTCAAGAGGTTCTGCCGGCCTATAGACTGCAGCAACATTTTGTCTCCGTTTAAAGTCGTTTACTGAAAAGTTTTCGCCACTTATTCAGACAGAGTTCACCATATCGGATAGGCCATGAAACTGAAAGAGTATTGTTCACACTTCACGAGACTCATCGGGTATGGCGAGTTTGGAATATGACATTGAGGACCTCTATTTAGGCATATCCTGCCGAGACTTGTTCCAAACGACGCAACGACAGTCTGTGGGTTAAAATTAAGTTGTCACTGACGTCGGTAGTCCATGAAGAATTAAATCATTTAAAAAAATTTCAAAGTCACAGAATGAACGAAACGTTCGTACACGTTTTGTTCCTCTAAATTATACTCTGTTTGTATCAGCCGAGTATCTGTCTCAAAGTGCGAAATGACTGCCATCATATTTTTGTTTGTAAAATTTGTAATGGCCATATATTGCGTCCAGTAGGCCGGAGGAAAATCCGAATAACTCCATCGTCAACTTTCACATGCAACAAAAGTGTGCAGAAAATATTCAGTTGAACGTTTTATGTGCAGGAAAAATTGCTGTTAGTTAAGAGATGTGTTCAAAGCTGTCACTTAAATTTGTATGCGTTGTTCTTCAGAAACTCGGGAAGATATTAGAACGAATGTTAATTCAAATAACCTAGTTTATACACAAGTAGCACTTCGTACAAGGACTGAAACTATCTCCATTATGCTGACGTTTCTTCTGGCGAATCGAGGATTTCAATTATATTTTACCCAACATTTCTGAGTTGTAGTGAATCTTGTAACGTCACTTTCTCGGAATCATAAAAGTACACACGCTCTGATGGAAAATATTGCAAAACAATGAACAACGATTTTATACTGTGTTAAAGTGTTAATATCATTAGCTTGTCAAGACAACTGTGTAGCCATTCTATTAGAAAAAAAGAACCCAATAGCACTTGTTTTAAACAGTGTAAATTAAGAGGTAAAGCAAGGAGTGAGGTTACACAATTCGGTATTGTTGTAATGCAGCCATGAAGCTGTATACGGATTAGGATGTCTGTGAGTTGTTCGGTACTAAGACTGATTCCAAGACTGGTTCAGTCTTGAAACTCTCAAATGAACGTTATTATAACCGCCGTTTTATTCAGACTTAATGGTAACAGAAATATGAGTAACGTGACCAAGAATATGCAGCTTAGGAATTCCTACAAATGAACCAATTTTAGCCTGATTCCCCTTCCTTTCTTAATAGAGTATCTGTAGTTTGTACTAAAACCGACTCAATACTTCTTGGCACCGTATTCCGAAGAAGAGAATCACATTTCCAGTGCATATACATTACTGAAAGATCAAAATTTAAGAGGACCGTACAACAGTTACAAATGTTACGTGGTGAGTTCCACTCTGGTATGTTTTTGAAAAGAAAACTTTCTAAACCGAACTTAAATCAGATTTCTCAGTCAGCATTACGTCAGATTTGAACTTTGAAGGTCGATTTTTGGAGGTTGCACATCAACAAACCTGACAGTTTGGCAACGCACCGTAGGATAAGGGCAAATCTATTACAAAACAACACGTTTTTTCCTCATGTAGTCCCAAAGAGTCAGCTTTTCAATAGACAATTAATGCAGCATATGCAGGCTTTTTAACGTTGAAAGGGAATGTTCCGTTTGGAAGGTTTATTCCTCAGAACAGCACGAACGTTCCGATGTCACTCCGAAGATACCGAAGTTTTAATATCAACATCTTTGGTTTATTACATGAATCAAGAGTAGAAGTGATATTAGCACACAAACAAAGGGTGGATATCATTGAAAATGGCACCAGTCATAAGTTGAGCTAGCTTGATCTCAACAACTTCCCGCTGGAATATATGGATAATCGCTAAGGTAAATAACCAGACATGTAGTGTGCAAGCGCGTGGCCATTATGCAACAAGAACTGCTACCTGTGTGTGTGAGTGGATTAAAGTCTGTGCAGGCAATGCCAGCCGTTGCACGTGAAGCTCACGCTGCGATTGTGTATTCAAACCTCAGAAAGGTATCCGATTAGCGATATATTAGGATGACATTGTTACTGAACAACAAAGTGTCATACAATTTTTGAAGCACTGACAGCCGCTTAGTTGAAAATGACAACTGATATTGCATTGGAAATAATACAAAGTTATTGTAAATCCCATTACACTTTACGTAATGTTTTGTGAACACAGAAGTCAGGAACAGTTTCTGCATAATATATCCCTCCAGCACATTTCGCTGCATATCATTACGTACAAACTGCAGTTTGTGGGTTTACCTACCAAAGTTCATTGAGCATTGTGATGCCAAACAACAAAGTCAACAACCACACAAACACATGCAAACTCACCCACATGCATACACATCAATTATCAGGGGCAATTATGTACTGACACGTGGGTGGCTTCCATTTGGTAATTGCTACTGCCTCCGCGAATCGGAGAATCCTGCGATTTTTGGCAGCGTAACGTATCCGAAACACCTTCTCCATGTTAAGTTGAGGTCGAAAAATTAACAGTTACAGGGCGGCAGATGACATTGGTTCTCTGTGACTTATTACACTCTGGCTTGAGCCCGGTATTGTGATATCTATCAGCTTTTCGCGAATCTAAACTGGGATGTGTTCGTTGACCCGATGACCTCACTGCCGCTCCGTTCTGCCTATGTAAGTGCTTTCGATACTTACCTGTCAGTAGTGCTACATGCCATTATATATCGTTTTTAGTGTTTTAGCGAAATCAATCTACCATCCCCCTTACAATTAAACCAAATGCATTTACCCCAATTTAGTTTCATTAGACATTAAATTGCCCTTCGTAACTTCAAATATAACAGAGCAAACTTGATTTGTGTATCAATTAAAATGCAGTGTTTGACGGTAAATGAAAAAAGATTAGTCTCTACCAGTTCATCAGAAACTGTTCAGAAGTGTTACAAGCTTGAATACTTCTGCATCAGCTATATCCATTTTTGTTACAGAGCTTTAAAAACGGTTGTTAGAATTAGTAAAAGATAACAATAATATTATCTGCACAGGTTTGACTGACGTATCTTGTTTCAGCGAAGGTGTTTTCTAACGCAACTAGTCCAATGAGTTGGAACATGATATCAAATCCGTATGTCAAATTTCTTGGTTGCTTGTAATAAGGGTTCACCCTATTTCCGTAGGCCAACGTAAAACGTTACGATCAATCGGTGTTTTCATTAAGTTTTGTACGAGTAAGTCTTCTCTTTATGTTTTTTATTAAAGGAATGTTGCCTCCTTTATGTAACACGATTTCGCAAATACAGTTCAAGTGTCTCTTACATACTGTCGGTTTACGGTATGCACACACACTCTATCTGATAAAAATCGCCATCTTATTTCAAATCATCCTAAGTTTTCAACGGCTTGCATCCCTACGTAGGCCTAGAAAAACATTCACTTCCAAGTTATTAGTTTAACTTTCTGTCATCATTAACGTTGTGTTTTGATTTCCATACAAAACCTAATCTACTTTTCATACTCCAAGCAACTCAACTGAATCGATGGTGTTTATTTTCATGCCGTTTGTGGGTTTCCATCAGACAAACAGGGATGCCTTAATGTTATGTGATTTACGCGCTCATTCTTTTCTACATCCAAATCCATATTGTTTACTGGTTATTTTCGGATAGTCGCGACGACAACTCACTGTGACAACAACATCACTTTTCAAGTAGCTGCCAAATAACTCAGCAACTGGATGGTTACGTGAGTCTTGCTAGCCTCTGGGGTCATTTCCTAACCCTTATTGGCCTATCAAGCCGGTTTACTTATCTAACGAGCACGTTTCTGTTAGCTAAACCCGCTTCTAGTGTTCTTTTTGGTGTAAAGGGTATTTTGTTCCTGTGTGTCGTTCACTTTAACTATCGCCTCTGTTTTCATCCTTATTTTCACACTGTCTTGAACTACGTCAGTTACACTGTTCCGTGTTGAACTGCTACCATGTATTGTTCAGCCCATTGGTTCTGTGTAGTTGAGATTTCTACGAGTAATCACAATTGGATACTGTATCAAACACTGTCTTCGTCTTCACATTCAACCTGAATGGATTGAACGGGTAGTCAGCCTTTACCACTCATTCCGTAGACATCGAGTCATTGATCGCACATGACAGGTGAAACATGGTTCTACGGACTAGACTTTACCGATCGATTCCATTGTTGTCCAAAATCAACACTGAGTTTCTGTGTCACTCCTACAAGTGTTATTGACTGAGGTGAGGTTATTTTATTGTTCTGTGGATGTGAAGCTTGCATTGCTGAGTTATGGGCACGCTTCAAGCTACTGTCTGTCATCGTCCTAGACTCAGTCATACGATTGGAATCTTCGATACAAACGTCTGGCGTAGGCCGGTTTGACGAATACTCGAAAGGTTCCTTTGCTGTTCCTACCACATTGACATGCAGTATTTCAGTAGATGGGCTGGACAAAGTACACCAGGTTTTCCATGCGGAATAGAATAATGTCTTTTGACTGGGAAGGTAAGTGAAACTATTTGAAATACAGCTGTTTTCCAATATCGGATACTGTTCTGTCTTATTATGTCAGATATTTACTAATTTAACTAAATGATGCACACTTTACCTAGTTTAGTAAGCCTGATGAGAATTACGACAAAAGCTGTTCGTACAGTTGATGTACAGCATATACCTGAAACACTAATTTCCCTGTAATCAGTTCAATAGAGTTGAAAACATGTATTGCGATATGACAACATTGATGGAACTACACAGCACGATGAAGAATAAAATTGAACCCATAATTGCGGCTCAGAAGGAGGATGTTTTCCTATTTGTGTCGTTCAGAGATGATAACCAAGCCAATGGCATAAAACACAAACTAAAATCTGCCCTGGACTGAGTGTATGCTGCTGCGCAATCACGCCTAGTTCAAACAATCAAAGAACCAACTGGTCAAACTTTGCTACTAAATGCTGTGTACCGGTTCACTTGCAGGTTCAGTGACGCTTATTTTAGCAGAACAGATCGACAACTATCACAGCGATCCGCCGAATCCATTCCGAGGTGGTTAAAACATCTAATGACATATCGGCTTCAGTTTGGTGAATTAACTGCTTGAAATCCAGCGTCATCGAGTGCGAAACACCTCCTAATAACTGGTAACCAAATTGATTCAGTAGACTCATTCTGCACACTGTTGCGCAATCGGAAACCGAACTTACTGGCTTTCTGTGATGCGATGCTCATCCGAACTTACCAGCCGCTTTTATGTGCAAAATAGTGGTTGAAACAACCTGTCGGGTTGCCATGATCGTGATTACACAATACTTGATGTGCTTGGAGGCGTGTCCAATCCCTGTCTGTCCTTATCTGTATGATGTATATAACTGGCATCTTTTATTTAAGCGACTGATGAGATGAAACGAAATGTCAACATATCGCAGTACATGTCTCTTTTCTGCTCTTATGAGATACAGACCAACCAATTATACAGTCTGTTGCTTCATGGATTGGAACGTTTATGAACTAAAAATGGACCTAAACACAACAAATCGAGTCTGTGCTAACACTCAACAGTGCAGTGCATTGTCATTTCGAAAGTGTCATTAAGCTGTAGACATCCGGCTTCTTGTAAGCTGGGTTTAGACAACTAGTTAACCATAGGATATCACACACCTACATCGGATTTGTAAGCTGCTGATACACCACAGATGTAGTACGGTTTTTTGCGATGTTGTTTTTTAGCGAGACATTTGTAAAATAAATTACTGGATTTGATGGTAGATCAGATTTTGTTTCACTTGTAACACGTTTTTGGGTAAACTGCTGAGTTTGAGTTAGCTTTCATCTGCAAGTGGTTCTTCAATTATTTCGTGCGCTCTTTGTAGTCCATGGCCAGGATTTCAAGTATCTTGCAAGATTCTTGCATAAAACTGTAGTAGTTTGCTTAGTCGAATTTACACTGTTCTTCGTTTTCAGACGACTGCCTTACAGTCAGAATGAGCTTGTATTTGTTTGCACATGTTCTATTTTCTTCGAAGACCAATAGGACGCAAATTGACTTCTATCAATTTTGATGATGCATCCGTTGGTCTCTGTCAAACCACTGACGAGACCTTGTAAAAGGATTGGCTCAGACCTTCAAACCAGTCGGATCAATTTTTTGTACGCCGGATGGTGTTATGTATAAAAGCCGCATACTTCGGAATTATGACCGATATAATGTTGTTCTCTGTATTCTTACTACTACTAAGGATTTGTACGGGTAAGTGATTTAAAAGTACTGTCACATGACCTTGAAAATGCTTTCGAAAGTCTCCAATACACCATTGGAAAATGATAATGAATTTAGACGCAATTTGAAACCTGAGTATTGAGCGTGAACTTATGGATTTTAAATCCACATGTGTACCTTTCACCAATCCCAACGTAACTTTGACTTCTACTAGAAGAATTACTCCCCCGCTTGTTGATTATTAAGTGAATTTTCAGAATTTTGAGCAATAGAAGTTGGTCACTTCTGTAGATGGTCGATAAGCAGTTCTTGACGTGTTTTCAAGAGAGGTGAGTAGTTGACAAAAAGTACTGTTATCCCTTCATATATTTGAGATGAACAGGAGAGAAACTGACTAAGAGAAAGTGAACCCCATCCAGGATTGATAACAAACTTCACACTTATAAATAATTTTCAGGCAGTCCTCTAAAAACTACCGTGAACCTCAGCCTTACTTTCGACTGGAACATGTCAGAACTTACTTGCACCCACTAATAAGGCAGTTTTGGTGGCTACGTCGCCGCCAGCATCTCAAGATTCACGATCAAACTAGTAGAAGCAAACGCTATGCAAATCTTCCCGAATAGTGTGAGCTATACCTAATCAATTCGACACAAGTTACTGGAAATTTTCTATTGGGGGCTAATCTATCAATCTACCAGCTGGACGACTGAACCCAGAATTACCCACAAGCAAATATTACTGAGCGATTATATAGGATAACGCCATGACTAGTGGAGATTGTGGCGCCGTAGTTGACAGTTTATTGTGGAGAACTGATCCGAACTTGAATTTTCGAACCTTAAAAAGGATGCTTTCTGTCAGTAAAGTTTAACTAGGGAGAAACCCGGTTGTTCAACTGTCGAAAATCGGACCTTTATTTTTGTCCAAGTGTGTTGAGTTTTGATGGTTTGGAACTCAGTCAAAAGTGATGAAAACTTTCATGTGAAATTGAACTGGGTGAAGAGGGAATGGTATTCACAACTGGCTACCTGGACAGTCTTGACAAGGGAACCAGTACGCTTCCTTCAAAACACAAAAGTTGTAAAGATAAACAACGAAAGTAACAAAACGGTGGCTGTAAGAAAGGCTTCAACAAAACTGTCACAACGGTTGAGGTGAATAACATTCATCGATTTAGGCACGTTTCAGAGATTTGAAACATTGGGTTTCCTTCAATAACTTCATCAGCGCAGAAAGAAGACATATGTTGCGAATGTTAACGCTTGGTTCAAACCACCAAAGGACCAGTTCTACACAATCGCGAACG
>LUCH01001403.1:92387-124103 GCA_013368495.1 Paragonimus heterotremus
CGTTCGCGATTGTGTAGAACTGGTCCTTTGGTGGTTTGAACCAAGCGTTAACATTCGCAACATATGTCTTCTTTCTGCGCTGATGACGTTTCAGAGAGTCAGTTCTGTGGCCACTGTTATCCATGAACTCTGCGGTTTACCTATGCGATCGATCTTGGACATATATAAGTCTTTATATCATACAACTGCGTGATGCCTAACGTTAATGCTAAGATCTACAAGGAGCTACCTATAAATCTATAATTTGCGGGATTCGCCCGAATTCAGTAAAATTTTGAATTGGGAAGAATATTTTCACTCGTTGCAGCATCCCTATTCACGAATGTCCCACTCAGGAGGACAATCAGGTTTTTGGGAGTCTGTCTTAGGAGTAACATTCAGATCTATATTTCCAATAGATTATAACAATAAAACGGCGAATTGTCAACGGGGTCATAACTAGGGAGGATGCTGGCTGATATTGTTTTTATAAAGCTCCAGAATGATGTGGTAGTAACACGGACTAACTCATTCACTTTTAGTAAATTATACATAGATGATGATAAATGTGCAGCAGGTGAGTTAACGAACCTCAGGGAAATGTTGGCACCGTTTAAATCGGTTCACAAGAGTATTCGTTTTACAATGGAGTCTGAGTCACCTGAAAATATCTCGTTTCCAAAAGCCTACCTGTCTCACCGTAGGTTAATCTGGATCGGGAGTTATAAAAGTTTTTATAGTTTCTCACCATTAAAGCAGAAGATCCGTATCATCCGCTTTGTGATCGATAAACCGATGAAAAACTGCTCGGGTGACACCTCAGAGATGAGTAAGCACGCTGTATTTAAATTACTAGTTAAAACTAGCTTCCTGAGACGGTTTATTCGCAAACACATCAAGTAGCATGAAATCAGGCAAACCAAACAGTCTGTTCACATTTCACTATTTCATAAGCGCGATGTTACCTGTGAAAATATAAGCAACAGACTCAGAATAACCCTAAGCAAGACTCAGTTTGTAGCCTAATCGCACATTCAGTTTAATTTCAAGCCAGCCTGTTCACGTTGTCTCCTGCTGTGCGAATCGTTCGATTTTTTCTTGTGGAACGAGCTATATGGGCTGCACGACAATGCGATCATCTTAACTTGGCCGGGAGCATTTTCCGGTTTGTCCGACTCCTGATTTGGTGAAGTCTTTCTGGTCTATGATTATCACGCACTCAGTTGAGTCCAGCCATTCAGCCATCCATCAGACAGATTCTACGTCTGTGGTTTACATTCAAAGCATACCAAAGGTCGTCGGTTGACAAGCGCAAAAGCTACCGCTTTTCGTCTCCCCTCTAAAGCACATTGTACTCAAGAATTTTTCTTTACAACGCTGAACCTAGCATTACCCGGCGTTTATGTCTGCACTGAACAGATTACGTAATCGTGGTCATTATCTTAATAGCCGACCTTATTTCGTGCAGTCGGTTGTTAGGTATTACGTAAGTAGACCTCAAGAACATTTGCTGATTACGATATTGACAACAAAACATTCGACCCGCCAGTGGAAATAATTTCCAATGTGATCAAGCCACATACACATGTTGATGAGACACCGAAAATGAACTTGTTCACTCCATACTCTTATGTCTAAACTGGGTATATTCATATGTCAGTCCATTCCCTTGATCAAATCGCCTAACACGCTAGGATGTGACCAGCTATTTTGACTACCAGTCTAAGCCCCCGTGTGTATCTCGTGTAGGGTGAAAAACAGGAATCCGCAAGGTTTATTTTGTTCGCCACAACGGCAATGTCTCAGATCATGTTTGTCATGTAAACGAGAAATATTATCACAGTTTTCAAATGCAATTCACACCCAAAATCCAAACAGCTTCCGGGTTAATGACCAAACGGATCATCAACGGCCAGGAGGCAACGAACGGGGCTTATCCGTGGGCTGTATTTCTCAAAGTCAGTCACGGAAGCGTAAATTATTGTGGAGCAACTGTTATCGCCGATCGGTGGCTGTTGACAGCTGCCCACTGCTTTTGGCCAACGGATAAACAGGAGTACGTGGGGAATTTGTGAATGTTTGGTGTCTGTCCACATCCATTATTTTCCCTCTAGTCACTGTCAGAATGACAGGCAATTCCCTTAGAGTAGAAATAAATGAACGAGCTAAAAACCGATACTCTGTTAATCTTTGAGGTAATACACCACAAGTATGGAACATATTCACCGTTCTCTGTTTTTATCTCCGTACACATGGCTGACAATTGATCAGTAAGCCTTGATAACATGATTGTGCATAGTGTGCATAACGCGTGTAGTAAACGGCAAAGTTCTTCCAATTTTACAAGCATTTACGCTTGTTCATCTGTTGCCCAATCTTACTGAGAGAGGAGAGAGATGATTAACTTGAGAAATACTATTAAAATTCAATAACACTGTATGTAACGGATAGCCTCAAACTACAAATATGAGGAGGCATGTTCAATTGGGTTCAACAACATCGTCAGTTCCAGTAGCATCACTCTGACGGAACTGTAAATAAATGAAACAGTCTAACCAAGTGGGTTTACTGTCAAGTCAGTGCATATTACCTGACTGAGTTGAGCTATTCCGATAGTTAATTGGTGAACATCTGTGAAACTACATTCGTTTGTGTTGTTCTCCATTCTATGAATCAAACAGTAAAAACACTGTCAATATGATGTACCGGTTTGATGTGCTACAAATGTGCATTATGAAAGCCACTATTCGCCAAAAACTGTCGACTAAAAAAGGATCTCATTTTTCTTCATAATTATTCTATTCATGTAGAACGTTGCTAGGTAAAATAGGAAGATTTTAGCCCGAGCCAACGCTCCTCATCACGCTGTCAGTTTTCTTGCGTCCTCGAAGCAAATAAGAACACGTTTAGTTCTACGAATCTATGCATCAGTTTGTACATACACGACTTGTCCTCAAATTACTATGCATTCAACACAATTATGCTCTGTTTGCCTAGTGAACTTATCAGCAACCGGTATATAATTTCCATTATTCATCCTAATGACTCTACTACAATATGTTGGTTACAGTTGGAGGGATGCATCATTATGGCATGTCCAGGCAGGTAGCACAACAGTTGAGGTGAGTCTGAATAAACCAGAGACATCCCAATTTTCAAAATGTCAGACCGTAATTTTAGAAGATAGTCTGTGTTAGTGATTGGTATTTCACTTTGCTAGTCACAATCAGATGATGTTTAACGCCGAATGTTTTAAATATGTCATTACAATACCGGGTCAAATGACAGAGAGAATGAAAAGCACTGTGAAGTAAAAGGCATTCACAACTGTTTGTAAGTTCAACCTCTTAGTCAGATCTTTTCAAAAAGAAGCACCAGACGCCAAATTTGTTTTTGTAGACTGTATTAGAGTCACATATTTTTATCTGGGCTTAGATATGAATTCCGGTCTCCTTTCTATGGGACATCTACGTCGACCACTGTCAAACTGACCTCACTTAAGGCGGAAACGGATAATTATATTTGTTGGTGACTACCGGTCATGTTGCCCGATCGCCCCCAGAGAGGGGGAAGTAGCTTGCATTGAAATGTACTATGATCGGGCAGCAACAGGAATGAAACTCAATTACTCCGTTTCCGAATAAAAACGTCTCTCTAGAAATCTATGTTAATACTGAAGCGGCGATTGGTTGTGAGTGCTACCCAACCAAAATCCCTACTACTCATCATCATATTGATGAAAACTTTTGGAATCATTAATAATGACCAGTGATTGAGTTCCCAATTAATTTTTGTATGTATCAGGCCTGTTTAGTGGAGAATACTGACATTTACAAGGGTTAGTCTGTTGAGGGCTTTCTTCAACTCACTGATGAAATTTAACTACCGACGGCAGCATGTTAAAGCCTTGTCATTGCCACCGACAAGCTAGGCTTTTCGATGCAGATACTAGTCCGACAGTTTTCACAACACTTATATTTCTGACATACTTGATATATTCCCGCCAAGAGTATACCCCAACGCTACGGATGAACAGTTATCAATTTAGGTCCCAATGAAACCACCGTTGCTCAGAAAGACTTTGCTAAGAATTAGCGTAAAGTTCCACGTCTGCTTTGTATTGGACTGAAAATAAATATTGAGTGAAATTTGCAAAAGCTTGTGGTTTGGCACACGAAATCCTTTCTTGTGCACAAAAAGTGGAGTTACTTTCTTTTTAAGTTTACACATTTGATTTGACGTGAAGTTACATAATCACTAGTGACTGTCAGTTCACTGTAACTTGTGAGACGCGCAGAAGTGCTCAAAGTATCCAAATGTGCGTTGTTATTTCCATTCTGACACCATTTCGTACATTATTCATCTGTGACCGGTTTAACGGAACCGGGTTAGTGAATATAGTCTCCCATAGTTCGCCAGAAGTGTGAGCTGGTAGATTTTCCATTCTGGGCGAATAGCAACGTGATTTTGAAAACAATTCCTTGGATTTCAGTTCATTTTATCACAGATAAACGCCGCTGGAACTGAATAAGCTCTCATTTGTTTTTGTTTTGCTCAAGCTGTACATTTGACCGGAATGAATGTAAACAGTATAACTGGTTACAGATAGATTAAGACTGATATTCTGTTGTAGTAAAATCTTGAGTGAACAGCAGGCAGAGGATTGATGAGGAAACCAGACACATTTCAACTAGAACATCTCAAAAAGTGATTGCTTGGTGATGGTCATTAAATCCACCCATAAAATTCAAGTACAGTCTCGGAAAAATGGTTATTAATCGAAGTGTTGAATATTGACAAGTCTGATCAAACAGCCTCCCAGTGAAAAACGTGTTGATTGATTGAAGCAATAGTAAACGGGTTAGCTTTCATCACGGACGGTTAACGTTATTGCAGTGCGTTTTTAAGAAAGGAATATTAGGCTTCGGCTGAATGAATCAAGTTAACAATGTTCATTGAGGTAATCATACTTTGTCTTTTATGTGAAGCGAAATAGGAAACGACTTCCAGAGAGTATTCTGCTTGCTAGCTATGGGAATGTAGTGTTGCGCAAAAATGTACGTTTATGTCAGGAATTAATATGTTGAAGAAAAAGCAAACGAGCGATTATCGTCATCATTTATTTTAGCTTGGAGCAGAAAACAACAAACGGGATCTCAGGTAAATTTGCCCAATATGCACTTCTTCTACTCGATTCTTACTCATATTTCCTCATATATCTTCATACATACCACGATAAGGCTGAAATTGAAAGAAGACATGAACCAAACCTACTGCAGATGTTTATACTCAGTTGAGAGCAGTAGAACATGTAATATATATCCGTTTTATATTTCACAGTCAACTAACTACAAGCACACGAACTGTATTTACTGTTCCACTGAAAGTCAACTGGGCTAACCCCAGATGTTCAGTGTTTTGATCCTCTTCTCCCACTGTCGGCTAGGTGTTTTGGTGGCCACGGTGATTGTGAATATTTATCTGAGAATTACCCAAGTGTCCAACAGCTGTAAGATTTTAACCAATGGTTTTTTCAAACTACATTATAGTGCAACCCAAGGGTAACTGACTTGATAGTCGACAAAATCATCTGTTTATTACTTCGGGCTCATTGAGTGACATTTATTAAATGACCTGTAGCACCTTAAAGAGGTCTACTTGATGAGTGTTCTCCGTATGATATGACGTGGCTTTACTAGTGAATGACATTGTTACTCCGTTTTTGATCCAAGCTGGGTGATGGTTCTACCGAGGTTAAACAGCACCACATGAATGAATGCCTCTTAACTACGTGTTTATCAACAACAGACATGTCACTAACGTTGAAAGAATTAGAAAATTTTTCCACACAGGACAACCAGTGTGTCCTGTAAGACTGACGATACGTACAGTCGTTTGCGTTTTCAGTGATTAAGGGTCAGACGTTTAAACGATAGCTAATTGGTTTGCAAACCTTATGTGATCGTGTGAAACTACCTTTACGCTGGTGTGTGAAATTATGATATAAGTAGTAACATCCAAAAACTAACAGTGCACAGTTCAGTTTTGCAAATCGATTGTTTTTAAATACTGCCTCGAATAGGGAAAAAGAGATTTTGTTTTTTTTCTTTTGAACAAACCTACCAACACTGTGTCAGCCACAAGTGTTTAAATAACTAAAGGGATTAAAAATGGTTACAAATTATGTTCGCATCACGACCCGGTTACTGAAATTCTCGAGACGCACAACAGGTATAAAATTATTAAACTATACAAAGTATTGAAAACAGTTACGAGGCATAAATGCTGTATGGGGGAACAACTATTTTCTTGCATGCTCGCTGGTCATATAACTCACGATATGTTAACTTGCAGTCTTCAAAAATAACGTTGGGTTTATTTCCACATCCTTGTATTAAATAACGTTTTCATTTATATTGTCTGATAAGAGTGAGACGCTTGTTCGCCTGGAGAAGCTAGAAAATATCTGTCGGCAGGTCAAGCATAATCCCTTAGGTTGAGGTGAAAATCTAATGCTTCCTAATAATCTGCGTATGCATTGCGAACGTCAAGTAAATTTCCTCAATCATCCATCTAGATGCGTATCGTTTCAAAATTTGGCGTTGCCCCCAACCGAGTGTCATTAAGCCAGCCTTCTCAAATGTTGGTTTTGTATGCGTTTGAATTTATGTTGGTTGAATTTGAAAATATTATTGACAAAGTCCTGTATTACTAATTCGAGCAGTTATTTATCAGACCGCAAGTGTAGACACTATTAATGTTGTGTTACACCTATTACTACAACATGGGTTGCAGTTAGTTAAGCCAGGGAGATCATTGACTAAAGGTTATCGGATGAGGCTTAAAAAACCTGGCGATTTTTTAAATTATAAAACGTGATTTTCAGCATTAAGAGGCATGGTAGTCGGATTGACTGTACCGTGTGAGACAGAAACTATAACAAACGGAAAACAGGACACCCACGCGTTAGGCAAAACTTTGCGTGCAGTCGTGATTATAATAAATGTCCACCTGACCGTAGCGTGTTTATCGTGAAAAAGAGCTTGCAGAATAGACAAGTAATCTGAAGACTGACTGAGCAATTAGGTTTTTCACCTTTACCACCACATGTTTGTTGTGACGTACAAAGCCTTGTGGAAGTTACACATTATTAGAAGTCTAAAACCTTGACAATATTAAGTGTAGTAGACCAGTTTTGATCTTAAGCAGTTGACCTGGTAAATGGGACTAGTTGTGATCATGCTAACGCATGTCCTACTAAATAGCAGTTTCCAATAATCACTTCGACATGATCCTGCGGCAGCGCTTAATGTAGTTTCCGTAGTGCGAACAACTTTATGTCGGTTTGAGGCGCACAACTGGGAACCTAGTTCTGGCAGGAATAAGTAAGCTGATTTTATTCTAGAATACTGTTGTGTCTTGACTCTGGCTGGGTAAAAGCTACTACACTATATGAGTAATGTTCCATCTATAATACTCATGTCGCAAATGAATTTCAGGTAAAGGTCATGTGATGGATTAAACTCCTGGAGAGCAAAAGATGTCTCACAGCTCACAAACAAAACATGTCCAGACTACAGTATTTAGGACTGTATCATTTGTCTATCTATCAGCAAGATCCTGAGAAGCGAAAGAACCCGTTACAGTAAAAATTGAAGCCTCAAGTTAATTATGTTAGCACCACGTAAGTAGGGCAGTCCGGCATAAGCTCGACTACTTGCATGTTACAAAGTTTGTTTCAGTAGTCCATTAGTTCGTTTTTTAAACAAAATGCTGCGTCATTTCGCTGATTTTTTAGAGGTAAGATTCGCCAAAAATTTCGTTGAATGCAACGATCGAAGAGTACTCGTCAAGTTTTTCTTGTTCCATTGAGTTGAACTGTATAAAATGTTGAACAATTTACGTGACAACCATAGTACACAGGATGCCGATCATATGATGCAATATGTCACATTCGAAAACCAGATGTACCACGGTTAGTGCATTGAAGTTGAGTTTCTTAAAGCGGCTGTATCAGTTGATGAGCTTAAGAGTAAGTTCGACGCTTACATTCAAAAGCCAAACTAAACATATGGGTAGCTTGGTTGTCATAAACATTTTTTAGTTGAGAATTCTTTTACTGTCTGTATTCATTTTAATGAGTTTTGGTTTGTCTCATTTTCAATTCAACTATTGCCAGACTATTCTAAATCTGTTGTTCCTCTGTACTTTCGCAATTGCATTTACATTTCAGTTGTAACCTTAGTTCGGTTTTCTCAGAAAACCTTGTACTCATGGTCTAGCCTTCTTTCTAATACATGAAACACAGCGTTTGTTGTATATGGTTGGTTCGTCTTGTCTATGTAGTCTTCTGATGAATCAAGTAAAACGTAAATCACCAGTAGAAAACCAGTTTTACATCAGAAAAGAGAAAGGTCCATTAGAAATGAATGAAATTAATGTTCGTTTTTATCCCAGTTTGCTTTCGTCTCCTTGACTTCCGTTACGACGCTGCTGTACCTGGTGGTCTGCAGCATAGTACGGTGCAATGCCATTCATCATGATGTATATGTTTGTTTAAATAATTTTATTGTTCATTTCACTAGCTCTGTTCAACCGACGACGGGAATTTTGCACTTCGATGCAGATTGGATTTTTACCCATCCTAACTACCGACCAGGTACGTTAGTTTGTTCCGAAGAGACAATCTTCCGTTAAACATGATCTTACAGAGAGATATGGATGCATTTTGAATATAACAGATTGATTCGTATACAGTTGTTGTCTAATAAACAAAACTGATGCAACTGTATTGACAACTCGAAGAAGCAGAGTGACGAACCACCGTAAATGTTCCATTTGAAATTATTTCGTGTGTGCAGATCATGGCGTATGAGTGCAATGCGAATAAATAAATTTCGCATTAGGACCAAAATCGTTCTGATTGAAAGTTATGCAAATGGGACTTAAACTTGTGTTCTGTTATTTTCGGACAGACAAAGTTCGACATACCAGGCAGCTGTGTGGACAGCACTGTATGGTCCATTCTCAGGCAATGTGAATACAACATAACAAAGGCGAGGACATGTAGAACGTGGGACTGATTCATAGAAGACATTCTGCTGAATAAACTTGAACACGACAAGCATTTTGCAATTCACCATCTGAACGTCGTACTTTGTCAGAAAATGTGATATGTCATATCAACTAGGAACTTATTACAGTCGACAGTCCTGTTTTTAAGTTTACTAACCACAAACTGCCAAAAGATATTGCAGAGACATTGTTCATTTCAAGTTGCTGTGTACAAATGCGTTGGAAATGGTATATCTTTAAGAGCGTCAGTGAAAAAATGTTTGTCATTTACGTCAGTGCTCATTAGTTTACTGTGATTTAATCACATAGTAGACAACCCACAATCGTAAACTAAATTTTATAGAAACATCTTACTAAGCGCGATAATTAAGACCATCTTTATCCGGAATAACTCACGTTTACCTATTCTTACCCATTTAGGAATGAATATCAACGATATCGCATTGCTAAAGATTCGAGGAAAGTTTCCACTTGACCAGAACAGAGTATCTCAAGTAGAGCTACCCCTGGATTCTGTTGTTGTTCGTTGGCCCACACTCTACACCAGTTGCATCCTTGTGGGTTGGGGATGCACTAAAGCAAACGGTCCCGTCTCCAACAAGGCTCGGATTCTAGAAATGCGTGTTTTACAGTCACAGGCTTGCAGTGAAATGTATGATGGAAGTTTCGTTATGGATTCACGGTTTCAACTGTGTGCAGGTTACTACATGTCTGACACAAGTGCTTGTCAGGTGAGTGAATCAATCTTACTTTTTGTTGCATCAGTGCCTTCTTTCCAGAATATGGTTAATGTGTTTACCTAGTGACGGTACTGCGCAGGATGTCTTGTGCATAGATGTTTAACTGGTTTTCAGTTTGCTGAGACGATAAATTAATACACTCACTATGTAGCTTGCTTCATTCAACATTATTCTGTGTATCACCGTTCCAGCTGTTTGTAAGCGTGTGCAAAACACTAATGTTTTTAATGTGTTTTTGAAAGGGTGACAGTGGAGGTGGACTGATTTGCAACCTACGTGGGAAGTCAACGATTGGCGGAGTTTTGTCTGCTGGTCATCCGAATCAAACGAAAAGTTATCCAATGCTGTTCTCACGGACTTCAGCTTACACAAGTTGGGTGCAAGATGTTATGGCTAAAAGCTAGCAACTGTAGCAAACTATACTTCAAGTTGTTTATCGGTAAGACGTTGCAGTACCAAACTCGTCTTCTTTCAAGATAACAAATTGTTAGCCAAGTGTGAAATAAAGAGCCCGATTGGTGCCCAGTACCAAGTAATTCGTTATTTCTCGTGGTGGCTGGATAACGGAAGTTGTTAAATTTATTCAGATTTGGGTTATGACGTTATGCTTCGAATGTAATAGTTAGTTGTAATGAACATTAAATAAATCAATGTGACAAGCAATTTTGCAAATACCTGAAGTTGGCGAGCTGCAGATGAATATCGCAACATAACACAATCCTTTGCAATTTTCTCGGACTAACCAGTCTTCTTCGTCCACGAGGTCACTACCAATATAGGCCGGTCGTTCGGTGGTCGTAGAATATTCAATGAATATAGTGAATCCGGGTGAATGGTAATTATCTTTGTAAAACTACTGTGTAGCGAACAAGTTCGTTTCCAGTGACTCATCGTCAGGCTAAATACGTCACTTTTATATCATGAATTTTACAGGGGAATCATTAAAGGGGGTAAACGGGGAACGGGCGGTTTATCAGGTCGGTCAATTTAATGTCACACTGCAATCAAGTACCCACTTGAACCGTGGGCCCTGATAGGCTAACAGGGTGTGGGGTTGGCCATGACAGATCCAAAACATGAACAAAACGTTTCTGGGCGCACAGGGGTGGGATGTATAAGCGAGTTCCAATAGCTCCAGCTATGGACAGAATCCTACGCTTCACTCTCCTAGACTGGGTGGCTTCAACTCGATAGATAGGTCGAAATGCTTCCGTCACATTGACAGAGTAGTTCAAATCCATCAGGTGCGATAATATGGCACTGTTGACAGATTTCGTTATTCCACTGTTGAGCCAAGCTGGATGGTGTTCCCGGACTCACTCAGACAAGCGTCTGGTCGTGCGACCAGAATAACTGGTTCCACAGAAACAAGTGAACGAGTGTACACAGAACGAGGCTGCAGAAACAGGAACTTTATCTTTTAGGTGTGGCCGCAAATCCGCATTGGACGTGAAGTGGATACGTAATTTAGCAGCGTAAAATGTTGCCCTTGTGATTCTACGTGTGACAGTTTCAGCTTGTGTGTCGCTCTTGAAGGGTAATCCGATGTGTACAGTTTTCTTTTCCGCTTGATGTAGCTGGTCCCTTTCAATCTGCTGTTGCATAGCTCTGTCTATGAACCTTTCCGGGTAGCCATTTTGTACGAATATTGTACGTATGGAAGTTAAGTTTTCAGCGATAGTATCACTCGTGCAAATTCTTTCAGTCCTGTCCGTCAAACAGTTAATTAGATTTCCTTTCTTGGTGAGTGGTACAAAACTATTGAAAGGAACTTACTAACCATCCCACGTACCTTTTATGTGTATCGCGCGCTGAATTGAGCCATCAGCGCGGCGACGCAAATGTACATCCAAAAAACCTAATTGATCATTCGTTTCGGTCCCCAGCGAGAATTGCAAATTTTGGTGCGCGACGTTGAATCTAGTCAGTATGTCAGTCGGATTAACGCTGTTATCGATTACGAGAAGGATGTCGTCAACGTATCTCTTATAAAAATTACAGTGGCCTACCGCTGAACTCAACTGTTCGTCTTCTAATTTCACCATGAACACATCTGCAAACAGTGGTCCCAACGGCGATCCCATTGCGACATCGTCCTTCTGTCGATAAACTTCTTCCTTAAACTTAAACTGTATGTAATATGTACGCAGATAAAGTAACTGTTTGAGTTCGGTCGATGGTATCTAAATATATGTCTCCTTCAGTTGGACGTTCGTAAATAAGGATGCGACATCAAGAGAAAACATCGATTGTCCACTCAAATTGATATCTTTGATTGTATTCATCAGATCAAATGAGTCGCGTAAGTTGTGGGTTGAGAGTTTCCGCCTAACGGGATCTAGTAAGTGTGATAACCATTTGGCTAATGAGTGGTATGGAGAGTTTGATATATCCAAAATTGATCTGAGTGGTACCCCAATTCTGTAAATTTTAGGTAATCCATACAGCCTGGGAATCATGGTTCCGGTGGGGCGAATTTCTTCAAATGTAGCGGAATCAATAATTCTCCTCTGTTTTAAACAACGTAAGGACTTCGATATTGCTTTCTCGATCTGAGGGGTCTTATCTTTTTCACCAGCTATTTTCTGAAATTTGGTTCGATCTTCTAATATGGTGCACATTTTGTTAATGTAATCCGCTTTGTTAAGCAGGACGATACCAGCCCCCTTATCAGGCTTCGAAATTAAGATGTTCTCATTTCTTCTCAAATTTTTCACCGCCAAGAGATGTTCCCTAGTGAGAAACCGTTTTGAGGCGTAGATTTCAGTTGCTCCGCATCTAGCATCGAGGTAGGATCGAGATCAGACGCCTGTGCGTACAAGTTCTCAAATTGCACCTCTAAGTCCAACTGCCTAGTTCTACGCTGTGGACAACAAAACTTAGGGCCTAACGATAGCACTTCGAGTAATATTTTGTCTAGATTGAGAGAAGAAAAGTTGTGGACGTACCGCTCTGGATTAGTTGGAAACTCCGAGGAAGGCTTCTTTGGATTGATCTGTTTGAGTAGTAGGTCCAGCTTCTTTGTGTAGCAAGCTGTAACCAAGTTGTGTGTTACTTCTATCGACGACGAGTTAACTGCACCACTCAGTGAAATGGTTGATTGTCAGAAGAAACCGGACAGGGACCTGACCACAAACCATTAAAAATTGATATCGGTTCACTGCGCAAGTCTGGGAGGCATCGTATGCTGGGCTGTATGCTGTGTGACCATCGGAGTCGTAGGTGTGGTTATCAGATGAATCCGTACAAAAAGAGACCAGTCGTGTTTCAAACTCTTCGTTGGGTTACTCCATCTCGAAAGTAGTTGAGTATCTTCCAATCCAAAAGGTTTTTCTTCCACTATGCATAACCGTAAGCTTGTCTTGTATTGACTGTTGTTTTACAAGATCGTTTGATGAATAGATATTGAAAGATGACTGCGTGGCCAGTCCGCCCAGGTGGTTAGGTAGCCTGGTGCATTATGCTTGATAAACTACGTAGTCTAGCTTAGTAAACCAAGCTCGTAAATTTGCAGCGCTAAGCTACCAGAATGTGGGCGTCTTCATGGGACGAAGAACATGGTTTGGTTACAAAATATGTTGTATATCGTCAGGATTTCATTGAGCTGTATTAGCAAACTTGAAATTACTTGAATTAGAAACAAATTATTAATTGCTCTACTGGAAGCGATCAAAATAAAGTTTGACAATCTCACTTATCCACATACCATCCATGTGTGTGTGTGTCAATCACTTCTAAGTAGGCCGATTTTGTTTGTGTGGTCATTTGCACTGTAGTGTTGCACAGCTTATTGATCTGAGAGCTGCCGAATTCGGTAAAATCTTGACATTGCGATTGCCGTGAAACATACAAACTACACGTACGACGGATGATCTTCATTCACTACCCTACGATTACCGTTTGGCGTAACTAGGATGTGACCTAAACAAGTTTCCAGTTTCTTTACCAGGGAATGTAAGTAACTAAATGTGTTATTCTTATATGATAAGGAAGCACTGTCACTGGCACTTGACTGGTATAATTGGTAATCGTATCCGGTTACACAGGCAGTCGTTAGTGTTGCCGCCTCATCGTTACGGAACACAGTTCCTGTTACAATATTGCAATGCCCCAGTGATTTCTCCGAGGCCCACTCCTTTTGGCATACCTCAATAAAAAGCCCCAGACTGATGTCTCGTTCTCATTAAGACCCATTAGTAATGCATATCTTCTTCCTAAAGGAATTTGTACCTAGGTTCTCCAAACGTTCATCCACAACCATTTTGTGAATAGTGTTCGACTCGTTTGATTACTTCTAGAAGAGAATAAGCAGAATCGTCCAGTTTCATTCCATCGATGAAAAGTTAGTCAGAAAGCGAGGTAACACACAGGTCTGTACTCGATACTCCATCACCTTGCCTAGTGAAGCACGAACATATAAGCTGGTTTAGACAGTAAAATGCACTAACCGTACTGATAACCCTAACATACGTGCTGTACTCACAATATCGTAATAATGACTACATGAGTCGTTAACATATCCCGCGTAAGCGTTTAAAAATATGTATATAAAACGACAGTTTCTCGTCATAAATTTGAGCAGAGTAGTGAGAACTTGTTTTTGCACGGTGCACGACTGAACCAGACCTTTACGCACATTATTAGGCTCACATTGCAGACTGAGAATTCACTTAGAGCGCCGATTGGTTTTACGAAGCGAAAAGACATCATCAGTAACCACAATCACACCTGCACATATAAATGGCAAGGTGGTCCTGATGAACAGAATACTTATTCAAGGTGTGCAATAACTTTTAAATGTTCCTCCAAATTACTGTCACTTACACAAAGTGAAAGAGATCAGACCGACTGTAATAGCCGCAGTCATCGTCAAAAAGCGGCAAACCAGAAGTCATCGCAGATGTGTTATATCTTAAAAGAATACTGGATACTCCCTGATCAGTGTGATTGGTAAAACAGCTACCAAGTTACACACATTCGCATGAAAACCAAAACATGGCTGACAGTTGTTTGTAAACCCCCAGAATGTCTGTGTTCCCTTCTTTCCGTTTCTTGTTCACACATGGGTTATACGAATTGTGTAACCTAGGATCAAAAATCACCAAATTTTGCATAAGCGGCCGGGCCGGTTCTTCTGGCAGTGAACCATAATGCGGATGGATGTGCTTGACAGTATATCTAAGTGTGACACATGTTTCAAGTGCTCAAGGTCATTAAATCATAGGGTTCAGCAAAAGATCAAGGTGGGCATGAGATATTTCACTGTCAATCGACTAGCGAAGGTTACCTTCACCCATGTTATATGTGGACTTACTACACACACTGGGATGGGCTCACCAAGCGACAGAAGCATATTTCACAATCTGTCGTGGGTCATGGAACGAACATTGTTCGAAAAAAGTTGGATCCTCATTGGTCTGACTATAAAACACAGTAGGAAGCCTGAGTGACTAACAAGAACACATGAAGAACAATAAATATCTTACACAATTAGACGCTCGCTTTTGACTACAATGAGACAAAACAAACTGTCAGAAGTTGACTGGTGATCACTGACCAGCTTTACTAAATTACCAAAGCAATATAAACAGAAAACATATTGTGTAACACCGTAGTAAACTCTCGAAGTTAAGGCTATGGGTGTAAGTTTTCAGAGAGTTGGTAACGGGTAAAACACCAAGGACATTTTTCACTGAGTAGAGGATTCGTGAAAAGTACACATCTGTAAAGTTTGTTGTATCGTTTTCATAAAATGATTCAACCCTAACTATTCATTTTCAAAATGCATCGCATTGCAATTTCACCCACTGGTGCACGAGTTTGAGGCTACAGGTACAAAGCACATAGATCAAGTCAGTTTGTCTCCTTCATTATGCACCCGGTTGTTTATGAAAATATAGGTAAGTACCAGGAAAAGAAGTAAATTCAGAATATAGCAAAGCTTTCAATAAATGAAATCCGAAAACTCTTTAGAGCGCTCCCCAGAGATGTGGCTAACGAAAACACAAGTCAGATTGCTCCAGTGA
Source organism: Paragonimus heterotremus (assembly GCA_013368495.1). Lineage (NCBI taxonomy): Eukaryota > Metazoa > Platyhelminthes > Trematoda > Plagiorchiida > Troglotrematidae > Paragonimus > Paragonimus heterotremus. The sequence continues at coordinate 108,208 of LUCH01001403.1, forward strand.
TTGATAACCGTGTCAGAAGGAGCTGTCATCTACAGGATGTCCGACGACAGAGCCTCTAAGGTTTCTCAGCATGACTTCACCAAAAGCCTTCAACCACTAGAATAAATAACTGTTCGACAAATCGCGTGCAATCGGAAAAGTGTGTTAGGACTAAGTCACCGTACAATCGTCAATATACAGCCGGATACGGTTCAATACTTTCAACACACGACCAATGTGTCATAACATGGCATTTCAGTGACCGATTTGGATACCGCACGCCAATCATGCTCTATTGTAATCAAGTCTTTCTCGACCAGTTATTCACTGTAATCACAAAACTGTCTTATATAAATTTTGTAGGGTGTTTGAATGTGTTTTGTTGTCTAGGCGGGACGTTGTCCCGTAAATCAGCTTAAGAGGAGCGGACACATTTTTGGAGGCCATTTCATGATAGTGAATCGCACATAAGTTAGACAAAATCCATATATCTAGAAAATTCATCCTATCGACTTTCTTAATGTCAAGTTTGCCAACTGCGCCACGATTCACCGGTGCATTATCATGTATACATACCTATTGTCATTTAGAGAAGGACTCCCATCGTCTGATCAACGCTTATTCTCGTCAAGGTCAATTTACATCTAAATGGAAAAACTAACATTCCAGGCAATTTAGAAATCAGCACAGAAAATAAAATATTGGCAAAAAAAGCTGTAAGAAATAAAAATGGATTGAGCGCTGATTCCACAAGAATTTCCTCAGAGTTGTGGATGGGGATAGATAGTCTAATCCATTTTTGTGTCCAACGATTTTATCAGTCGGAAGGAAAATAATCCAGCCAAGAACCTCTCTCTGGATGTTATTAACGTACGGTTTTTTCACATAGGACACAATCAAAAGTGTTGGCGAAATAACAGAGGATGGCAACTGTGATATGACCATTATGTTTAGCCTCCGCTGAATCATCCATGAATATGGTGATAAATCTTTCACACAACACCGATTAAGAAGGAAGCCATGTTCCATAGAGCATTTCCTCGAGAGGCGCATGTGAAAGAAGCGTTTTACAAACGGGAATCTGGCCTGGTAGAGGTCGCATTGTTTGATTCTTGGGTGTTGAAATTTTGTGTGGAGTGAACACGATGACTAGTATTAGCCGGGTTTTGATATAAACTCCAGTGATGTCGGTCCAATACAGTGCAACATGTTTCAGGTTGCGTAGCGTTGATTGCTATCATATTTCCCGACAAGTGAAGAGCAGGCGGAAGTTCCTTCATTGGATGGTCAGGTTTGCGTAGAACCCTGGATTTTTGTTTCACTCATCCGTTCTTTTCGATACTCTTCTGCCCTTAAATAATGATTCTCATATCCGATTCGAACGTGTGAACCTATAATAAAATTGCTGTTTGCACTGGCGAAAAAATGTCCCCAAAATGAAGCAGTGTTTCCAGAGCAAAGCCTAGTTTAGAAACATTTACTTGTTAATCTCGGACACATACAGGGAATATTAATTTTGTACACGTGCGTGAACAGACAACACTAATACTGTTTGTTTTATGAGCGGTTTCTCCTAGGTCTTAAAGTTAGTGTTGTAAGCTTCGTTCACGTCATGTTTACATGATACTTCGGCACGTTCGACATTACAAACGTATCAGCTGCAGACAGAAACATACAAGATTCAATACATCAGGTTTTGCTTGCCAAGAGATGATGCGTTAGTTCTCGTTCATTTTTCCAAACCGTCCTTACCAAAGTCAGCCTCAGCCTGTTGAGCTGTATTGTTTAAATGTGTGATGACATCATAGATACATTACTCCTCCACTTGACATCTGACACTTCACTTGCAAACCAATGATCGATCAACGTGGGCTAGAATTCAGTTGGGTCGTTCCGCTCCCGCCATCCTGAGGATAGTGAATCCAATTGCACAGGTATCACATCACGTCCATGCTTAGTATACAGCGGATTGTTCGAAGCATGCCATTTTGTAGTCTCCGCGTCTTCAGCATAAAACTTCGAAGTATATGATTCACCAGCGTTCTGTTGGGATTGAAAGGCTGGTAGACAAAAAACTGTTTGGGGACGTCACACAAAACCGAGACGAGGTTATTAAGTTTGAATTAGACAAGGTAATTCCTTCAGTATGTCCTTCAAAATTGCTTCGAAGGACCCCAGTCCCACAAATGGGCTAAGTCAAACGTTTTGCCAACCGCCTGATAAGTTACAGCCGACTAAACCTTGGGAAGTGTTACAATCAAATAAAATTAATGCACGATTTAAAAGAAGCGGTTGATCGTCACAGGTTTTTCAAAAACCGAGATCATCATTGTTCAAGAAAAACCTAATCAACAGTCAAACTGTCCGGGAATTACTTCAGCTAGTGGAATGACAGCTTGTAGATCTGCTTCCGATAGAACCTGACCAAATAATGCCCTACGGTAAAATCTAAAAGACTTTTGATGCCAGGTGTTTCACTGAACTGGGTAAAAATCTACAAGCATTTGTCTCACCAATGAAAGAAGCATGAAATTTTGAGTGTTTCCTCATAATATGTGTGACGATGAATCCTTCAGAATAAACACAGTTCCGAGGGCGCATGCCGCACTGGAACTTCGGCATGGAATGTGAAATAACACAAATAACAAATGTTTATAGTAAACCCACAGTAGTAGCTAGTTCCTATTTATGATGTTCAATGGGTAGTTTCGAGGCAGGATTTGCCCACAGCAGATTCTGAACAACCCTTGACACAAGTCCGATGACAAGTGACTTCATAGACTGGCGATAACAGATTTTAGTGAAGCTATCACTATTACTATTTCAAATGAGAACACTTCTGGCCCACCTACATAAACCACAAAATTTAAATTACTGTAGAAATGTTTGTAGTTGACTTTTTCGGTGTTCTGTTTGCTCAGCGGAGCGCCGAAGTCTGTTACTGTTTTCGTATACTTAGGGTGGACTGTTGGGTTCAACTTTATTTCGTGAAATTACTAACAATACGGATGAATCTGTTGCAGCATGTTACTGTTCTTATATTCGTTTTAACATTTTAAGGAAAAAGTACCAGTTATTTCGAAACGATTTAAGTTGATCACAACGTGTCCAACAGTAACATACTGGACTGTTCTGTGCTCCGACATCAGCCTATACCTGACAAAACATTTCAAAGCTTCTTGTTATAGAAATAAATTACTTGCACTCACTTCTTTGTAAAATATCTCTTATTTCCAAAGTAATCGTAGGAGATTGTATTATGGTTGTTTCGAACGGAAACAGGAGACGACTCTTCACCAAATTACACTGCTGAGCATTTGTACTAGAATGAATTGCGCCAATAACTTCACCCTCCAAATAACAGTCACTTGCATCTGCCATTGGGTAATATTCGCCGATACTTTCTGTGGAAGCAACTTTTCATCCATTATCGATGTCTTAATTCCTCTGTTAGAGCGATTCGTCATTTTTTGCTTCAGTTAATTATAACGGACACGCCAGTATTTGAGTAGGTTCATGTTTGGGGATTGTTTTTCGCAGCTAGTATAACAGCAGACCAACTTGTGTTGTTTGAAACTTGACGAAAGATATTTTAGATCCGATGAGACAGTCGCTAAGCACAACCTGTCAGAGTCAGCTCTAAGTTCCGTTTCGCAGTAAGGTAATTCCTCACCTGACACTACTCAGCTTCCAGTCCGAGTAAACGCGCATCATGAGCTCGTGAAAACAAAATAAAATATTTTTTGTAAGACTAAAATGTGAAGACAGTTTAAAACGATACCCAAAATATGTTCACGATATGTAGTACATTCTGATGATCCTGGACATTCAGCTGTAAGTGGGATTCTATTTATAAAACACGTGTAATAAGAAGTCAAAAATATTCAAATATTATTAATCCTCTTCTAATGTATTTAGCCAATCATCAGTAAACACAAGTGGGAAATCAAACCACTAATTTGGCTGAGTTCAAAAACATACAGTCTTTGAAGTGTACACGTGAATTTGCTTTACTCAGTTATGTATCAAATGTTTACAAAACGACGTGTAATGACGCTGTAGGCGATAAAACGCATGCGTTGTTTTCAAGACACTGAGTGACAGATAAGCAGTTTGAATCCCAAAAATTCAGGCATGCTTCATCGATTAATACAGTTCTACTAGCAATGTCCCGTATGAAATAAACTTTACAAAAAAACTACGATTATTTTCGTTCACATGAAGTGTAACAATAAATGAGCGATAAATGAAGTGTGCGGCTCTGCGGATAACATCACCAACGAGCAAAATGTCCACGCTGATGAATAAGTGTGAAGTGATCCGGTCAATATTGCCTGACGGTACACGTGTGTGAATTAAATTAGTTATGGATCAGTCAATAGAAAATAGCACAGTTGACAGAAGATGTGTGTGAAACGTTTGTGCAACGTTTGCACAATGATATGTTGGACACTGACACCAGTGCGCAAAACATCATGTAACTTATCTAGATCAAAATGGTCATCATGGCGTACGTAACAAACATCGTTTAGATTGAGTAGGTCAACAGAAGGATCGTGATAACGGCGAAAACTCATCAGTGAGTGAGGCGTGTGATTAGGATAAAGCCCACTAGGACATAACAGGTCAGGAGAGTTGTTCAGTAGGGGCACTTTTTGTAAGAAGTGGTTAGCTCTTTGTAACCGTTAGGAATTTATATTTCTGGTACTCGTGGCCTGTCTACTTAATTCCTATGTGCTTTGAAATCAGTTCGAACGAACTGCTAATAAACTGTGTTAGGTTGAAGCAAGGTCCAACATTTGTTTTATGATAAATAAAAAAACAACACTCTCACCCTCTTCTTTCACTTCCAAATATGCGCGTTTGGAGTTCTGCCGGGAAGTATTCACTGAGTTACAAGCAAGAAGTACAGGATTTCAGAAAGTAACTAACGCCAAGTTCCAAATGCAATGTATAACACTATGAATCTACGCATCGCTGAGTACGTTGGAACTGGAATCAACTTCTCAAAATGTCCCCAATGCCGTATTGGCTACCATTAATTCGGAATAGATGTCATGCAGTGTCTTGTCTGTAATGACAATTGAAGTTTGAATGCATGGCTCAATTAATGTGTAATTCAGGTAACATCCATCGGAGTCATTTCCATACCAAAGGTAATCTGACCGTTTTAAGTTTTCAGTTGGCACGTTACAGAAAATCACTGGCTTCCAGTTTATGCGACCCAGTATCATCGGATATTTTGTTCAACCTTAAGTGAAGATTTGTAGATTAACAGATCATCGAAGCGCTGAAGAGCTTCTGCCTGCTAAGTAAAACCGGTCTTTTACTTATGGCGTCTGGGTACGCTTTTAATGTTGCATTTTACTTGGCGGAATTGCAGGCCATCCACAGTGAACGGAAAATGTAGTCGTTTTAAAAAGGAAGTTGGCAGCAATTCCGCAACAAAATATGGCACAAACTTTGTACTTTATCCGTTGCATTTTGCAAGTCTCTCTCCTGTTACTGGAACTTTCAGATATCAGCTAACCCGTAACTTACGTAGTGAAATTACTTGAACGTCGTTTGTTTGGTATTCACCGATATGCCGTCTGGTTCACCTGAATATAAGTTTGCTGATAAACAAATTTCCCGTTGACCAACAGTCAGTTTGCATGATTTTAAACCATTTAATTTTCTGGGCCCTTTCTGCTCACCTGGTTAATTCACACAAACTCTAAGACCGCTCATTAACTCCCATTTTTGTCAGCCACGCCATATGGATGCCAACCGTTTACACAGCTATGTCCGATGTCTTCGTAACTGAAACAAATTTCTATCAACCAGATATTTTTATCTGGCATTTGTAAATGATTTCTGATTAACGCAATATCGAGTGATCTACTGTAAATCCTCAAATGGCATTTTGCTATATCGTTCAAATTTTGTCTAACCGAACTGCCTCGCCAAACAGTAAGTGTGTTTCATTTATACTGTATGTCGAATCTCCTGCGAGAATTGTATATTTCAGCTATTATCGTCTTAGGCAGCTCAACACTACTTTATCAGTTCATAAAATGTCAACAGTTACTTGCCAACGGAATAGGAGAAACACATGGATGCTTCAGCCTTCTGAACAATAAAAACGGAAACTGCTCATTTGTCACGCTTATTTTGCAGACTGTGCTCCAGAAATCAATGAAGTTTATCATGTCCTCATTCACAATGAACATCCATTGAAAAAGTTTAGTACATGTACGAATTTAAACGAAGTATCCACAACTAATCTGAGAGGAAGTTAGAATTGGGCATTGGTTGTAGATTAGATTTAAAAGTAACAGCGGAATATATGTTTGACCTCTATTTATTCATTTGAATCTAAGTATTTCGAGAATGTATAGGTTGTTATAGGAAAAGAAATAGACCAGAATCACGTGGTTCTATAAATATAACAAGTGACATTGAATTCGCAGTTCGTTGAAGATCTTGCGATGTTTTACCTATAACTCAACGATTTGAACTACGCAGTGACCGAAATCGCTTACAATGTGCGATAGAAACCACCTGAAATGATCATAGCATACAAGCCTGAAGGACAATCGAGATTTAGCTGAGAATCGAAACGCGCCTAAAGCATGCAGTTCGGCAATTAGATCTGACGGTGACTGAATGCTACCAATCGAACATTGACGCTGTTTACCGAGACACTACGTAAAAATTGATGCTGTGCAATTTTGTGCACAGGGTTGTGAATTTAACGCAATGTGGACAAACCAACAAACGAGTGACTTCCGAAAAGCACCAGACTATATACATGTTTTCTGGTACAAAAGTTTCACAAAACCGATCCAAGATTATCACATAGACTGAATTGTAGCCGGCTGATAAATATCAATAGAAAGCTTTGTCGTCACGCACCCCGCGGACGCCGTCCACTTGGACTTGCATACATACTGACGGTCAGTCATCCTGTGTTTTTGACGGTACGTTATGGCGATCACATCGTCAATAGCATTCTGAGCACAAGGGCTTGCCCAGTGTATTCATGGAAATTTGTTTAATCTATGACACCGGCGCTCATTTTAGACAAACTCCTGTTCATGATTATCATCATGCCATGGAAACCTGACCACTTGCAACCTATGTCTGCACTATTCGCATACGAGTTCACACCCAAGCTGTCATTCTTTATGTGTTACATGTTATCTCATCTGACAACGTTTCAGATCGTACCAAACCTAGTGACTTAAGAAAAACTTGCACAAAACTTTTTTTGTTATAGTTATGCCTCTTTTTCTCGTGTTAAGTTGTTGATGTTAGTCAACGTAGTATGGAAGGGTAGACAGAGAAACACAAATCTGTTTAGACTGATCACACAACAATCCGGTGTCCAACGTACAGTATCGTGTCGAACATGATAGTCGACTTAAAAACCAAAAGATAGTTATCATATAGAACTGACTTGACCGTAGCCCTTCACTGGACGTCAAATCAATATGAAACTTCAATTAATTCTCAGTCATGCAAAAAGTAGATGAACAAAACATACAAACGCCATGTGTGCCAGTTCCCTGATTTGCATATACTAATCACCCAAAGTGAAGCACACCTGGTAAACGGTGATTATGTGACATTTTCTGTTTACAGCCGAATTTGAACACTTGCAACAATCAAATACACCATCATCGTTAGAGCGTTCGTTGTCATTTTCGTAGCAGTGTATCTGTACAAGGTGAACACTCCACAGAGACTGAGCTGGTTTTCCACCGCACGCTAGTAACAAGTAAATCTGGCACCCTCCAATTCCAAGTGATTACGTTGTGTGGAAATTTCTTCAAATGCAAACGGGAAGATTAGTTCCAGGAGTTTTTCCGCAGTTACTTGACCAATTCTGAGACGATTAGCCGGTGATCAGAATTTAACAACTGGAGCGGAAACGACGAGAATATGTTTTCTAAAGGTAATTTTGTTCTGTGTTTTATTCAGTCTAATGTGTTGTGCACTTATTCTCTCAATGACAACACTAATACAGTCATACCACAGGTTTTGTTGCAAGCAAACAAGGTAAATTCCATGAAACCTCCTCCGTGCGATTTCCTAGTCCATCGGTGTTCATTGTGTTGCAAACTACAGCTTGTCGTAAATTTTTCTACACTTTTCGACCACTGTGGGTAACAAAATTCAAATTTTTACATACTTTTCTACAGTGGTGCAGTTCTATGCAACATCTTCCATGTGTTTACTGTTGTTTTCCACATAATTTGTGGTGTGGTTACCAAACTTTATGGCGACCAAATGCAAATGCGATGCCAAACCGAAACCATTTTCAGGGATGAACATAACGAATCTGAGGACTTTCTCTTACGGTGGAAAGCAGTGTATTCCTTTCACCCAAACTGAGTCTCACAATTCAGTAATTTCATTGCGATTACCTAATTTGGTGTGCTTACTGCTTAGGTTGCCTAAATTATTTTAGTGCATTCTAATCCGATGCTTACTGTTCACATTCAATCCCATTTCACGAGTGCTCTTAAAATGATCTGACATCTTACGGACAAGTAGTCCGTCATCCGTAGCCAAACGTCTATTGCTAAGATATGTATTAGGGTTACCACTTTGAAATTTGTGTGAGTGGACTAGGTTTGTTTTTTTCGATCTGACACCCATCGGTACAGTAATGCGCGACCCAGAATGCTTTGCTATTGTTGTTTGTGGGACTAGAATATACGATTAATCAATGGACTGAGGATAACAGCGTTACGAGCAAGTTAAAATACCCTATGTTTCAACCATCTCGGGTGGTCTTTCTCAAGAGTGTTGTGGGATTCATCATGTTATATGAAAACTCTACCGTTTGAAAGGTGTCGTTCAACATGTACAGTTACGCATTTGTACATCATACTCCGGTACAGGCAGTCGGCGGCAGTTCTAATACTCTAAGCTTTTTATAACTTGCAGCTATCTTCGAATTGCTAACCGAAAGGACCTTGCAAGCTTCCCGTTGAAATTTACGCGTCAGATATTCTCCAGACTCCGAGCACTATACCTCGAATATTACTTTAATGGTGCCTTTTTCGTACTTATTCAACGGACGGAAGTGATTTAAGCGTCACCGACCAATGAAACACCATATGGTCCCAGATAGTCTGAGAATAAATGAAATGTTCTTTTTCATTTATCACTTGGAAGTATCATTTGTACGATTTTGATAAAGTGTAATGGTTTATCGTGATGCTAGTTCCTGGGAGGAGGCCTTCTCCCTATGAATTTCATTCCTGAGGAACAGCTGCTGTTTTGCTGACCAGCCGCGTGGAAACCACCCAACCTGGAAACGCTTCTCGAAAACGTGACAGGGGGTGTGATGTCCTCATTGCGCAGGCACACAGTGCTGCGACGTTCAAGATTGTTCTCCTTGGGTCCAACAACTAACGCTACACAACGCGTTACACCTAGAACTAAGGAAAGATGAAATACCTGAACATTAGTGAGAAAAGCAAACGCTCTATCCTACTGCGTATCCTATGGCGCTTGAAGATACTTACAGTTATGTGAGGGTATCTTCTGTCCAAAACGAGCCAGGAAAGTGTACCTACGAAAAGCTGTTATTTGCTGGTCGAAACAAGCACTAACTACACAACGAATTATCGATTGTATACTAAATGCGAAATAAATAAGTAAACAACTCGAGATAACGCACGGGAAAATGGACGCACCTCTCTGAACGGGTTGTAGGTAGAGGAGGGAGATCGTCGCGAGTAGATTCGGAAGCAACGTCGGGGCTAAGTCGGAGTTTGAAATAAATGAAGACAGCTCAGTTAATGTTTGGGTTATCAAACTGGGGGTGAGTCGGTGTGAACAGCTTTAAAGCGGTCAGTTGAGACCTTGAGTTATTAACAGACACTGTCGATCACGTAAGTTTTTTGCGGACCGTTTATTGACACGAAAAGGTCCTTTATATGGTTGCTGTAACGGTTTGTTGACAGAGCCTTTTCGCAGAAACACAAACTGACAAGTGCTGAGTTCTTTAAGAGCGTAAGACGAGGATTTTTGAATACGTGTTGCACTCGCTTGTAGTGACCGCATGTAACTGGCTAGTTTGTTGGTGTGGTCCTGGGTGTCGACAACAGCTGTGCTTGACGCTTGGAAGAAATCAGCTGGAAGGCCTAAAGGACGACCATAGACGAGTGAAGCTGGGGTCGTGCTGTCATTTTTGACGTAATTGCGAATACCTAGTAGAACTAGCGGTAGAGCTTCCGTCCAATCCATCCCCTCGTGAGCATGTAATGAAGCTTTGAGCTGACGATGGAAACGCTCTACTAGTGCATTCGCTTGTGAGTGATATGCTATGGAGCGTGCTCGATGCACGCCTAACAGCTTGGTCAGTTGTGAAAATAAAGCTGATTCGAATTGTGTGCCGCGATCAGTTGTAATGGTCGACGGACAACCGTAACGTGCGATCCAGTGCTCGACGAAAGCGCGAGCGACAGATATTGTTGATGGGTCTGACAACGGTATGGCTTCTGGCCAGCGAGTGAATCGGTCGATGCACGTGAGTAGGTGGGTGTAGCCTCGAGAAAGCGGAAGTGACCCGATCAGATCCAGATGGACATGTTCAAAACGATCGTCGGGAGTTTGAAAAGCTTCCAGCGGGCTGTTCGTGTGTGGGTTGATCTTGGAACGTTGACATGCCAGGCAGCAACGAGCCCAGTGCCGTACGTCGCGATTCATTTTAGGCCAGACGAATCGATCTGCAATCAGCCTTAGTGGTGTGCGTATTCTTGGATGTGACAGGTCATGCAACGCTTCGAAAACTGCCCTTTATAACGAATGTGGCACGATTGATCTGGGTATCCCTGCGTATTGCCACACATGATGGTACCAGCCGAAGATATCAGTGGCACGCTGATGAGTACGTTTGTGTATTTCAGATCATCCACTAACGTGAAATCGGACTGCCGTTGTGCAGCTATTTTGCGATGTGAGATCAAGTCGGTGGCTCCCGACACGCTGTGCATTCGAGATAAAGTATCCGCAGCGACGTTTGCGGCTCCAGAGACATGATGGATGTTTTTAGAAAACTGGGTTATGTAGTTCAGCTGCCGAGTTTCTCGAGGTAAATGTCTACCGCAGTAATTCCGCAAAACGTACACGAGGGGCTTGTGGTCCGTGAAAATAAGGAAATCACTGCCTTCGAGTGCGTGGCGAAAATGGCGCACAGCCTTGTACACAGCTAAAGGTTTACGATCGAAGGTGCTGTATTGTGTCTCAATATTGTTGAGGCGTTGAGTAAAGAATACAATCAGTTGCCAAGTCTCACCGACTGCTTGCTGTATCACTGCACCTATGGCTTTGTCCGATACATCCAAGGCGATGATGCTTGGAAGTGCAACATGACTGCAGAAGCGAGTGTCTCGTTTACGGTAGCGAAAGCCGCAATGGTTTCGGGGGTTAGGTCCAGAGTACGTCTTTTAACCCGAAGTAATTTAGTCAGAGGTTACATAAGCTTGGCGCAGTCGGGAATAAATCGACGATAGTAATTCACAAGTCCACTGAAACGATGGAGCTTTGGAAGTGTGTCAGGAAGTTGACACGATCGAATAGCCTCGATCTTAGAATCAAGCAGTTTAATTCCATCTGCCGGGATGCTGTGGCCAAAAACATCCAACCAGGCTTGACCTAGTTTGGACTTAACTCCGTTGACAGTAAGGCCGTATGACGCCAGACGTTGAAACAACATCCGCAGAGTGGATTCTATGGTCTGCAGGGGAAGAGCTAGCCACAAAGATGTCATCAATATATGAATAAACAAAGTTTAACCCACGGGCTACTTCATTGCTCAGACGTTGGAACATCTGTGCAGCGTTAGGAAGGCCGGAAGGCATGCGCAAAAATTCCAACAGACCAAATGTAGTGTTTTGGGTATATCTTCCTGCGCTATCGGTGTCTCGTAATAGGCGCGGACGAGGTCGATTTTGTTGAAGATTATTTTGTCAGCAAGACTGGCAGTTAAAACGTGGATGTATGCCATACGGTACCTATCTGGGATAGTGACACTGTTCAATCCATGGAAGTCTCCGCAGGAACGCGCCAATCGCCTTCCGTCTTCTTTGGCACCATGTGCAGAGGAGATACACGCGGGCTATCGGAAAGACGAATTATACATATGTCCAGCATGTGTCGAAATTTGTCACTAGAGATGCACAATTTTTCTGGTGTTAGTCTTCGTGGTCGCCGGAAAACTGGTGGTCCTTACATTTTGATGTGATGTACCACGTCCGTAACTACGGCAGGTAGCTTTGTTCGATGGACGGGACAATTCGGTGGAGTCCTTGTTTAAGATGCCCTCCGGTACATCCACAAATATGAACATCCAGATGAAGGCACATGGCAGACTCACGTCCGGCGTGATGGAGCGTGCGCCAAAAGTGCTTACTTGGGTTCCATTGGCGGCTTGGAGCTTCAAGATTGTCGAACGAGGCATATCCTTCTTTTCAGGTGGTAAGACACTGACTTGAGCGCCGGTGCCTACTAGAAAACGCAACTTATAATTTCTATCGTGTACAAAAAAGGCGATCAGGAGTAGGACTGCCAGCAACAGTTGTCGACATTACTCGCTGGCACTTGCGTTTTCCAAGATGGTTGAGAAAGCACACGGCTTAATGCACTTCCGTGCCTTGGTCCCGAATCTGTGGTAACACCAGCGGTATCCCGTCCTTGAGCACGACCTAGAACGGCTACGTCTTCTGGAATCCGGGAGAGATCAAGAAACATCAAGAGCTTGGACTCCTCGACAAAGGTCTTTCACTTGTGTTACTAAGTTGGTGGTTATACTTTCTGAATATGCCTTCACCTGATGAATACTGATAAGAAGTTGCTCGATGACTCAGTCAACCAAGCTTGTTAAAACATCCAAGGAACAGGTCGATAGGAATATAGAAATAACTCCATGCACAAACTCGGCAATCTCTGCATCCAAAAGCAGGGCATGAGTTTGTCATCAATCTTGTAAATTCGTCCCACCAGTCTCTACTGTCGATGCAACTAAGATGGAGTGAGGGCTTGTGATGATTTCAGAAATACAGAAATGAAGTAATTAACTTCTCTCAACCCAAGAGCTAGCTTCCACGCAGTAGTAACAACAACCGAACATAGCAAAGCAGGCAATTTATCTCGCGCGCGCAGCTGTACAGTTTGTTGTCAGCAATGTATTTAGACAACGGTAATGAGAAATAGGTTAACGACTGTCAACACATCCTCCACGGTTTACATGAAACCTAGGATTGTTGTAGTTTCTGCGTTTTTTATTTCTCAGACAGTGTAATGGACAAGTGGATATGCACTGGACTCCCGCCCACTAACAATTTACTACACCTTTCCTGAGGAGCAGTCGTAACGTTGTCCCAACAGGCATTGTACTAGAGAACACAGCGGGTTTCGGAAACAAACCGTATATTTCCAGCAATGTTTGGAATTATGATAAGTAGTTAGTTCCAGTCTAGTCTGGGACCAACGGAAACAACCAAGAAGAAAAAGAAGAGAAATCTGAGACGGTCTATAGCCTACTCGGCGGCGCCCAAAAGCGTGCCAAACGAAAAGTGCGTGGAACCTTCTAGTGCGTTGAACAACGCTCGATTGGGTTTGATTTAAACGACCTCGGAGAATGAAAGAATAAATGAGTCGTTTGGGAAAGAGCAAGCACTCGCTGTGTGTAATTAGTTGCACGACTGAAGAAAGTGGTACTGAGTTTGTATCAGGTTTCCTGTGGTAGGCGTGCACGGAACCATGTGTATAGAACAGGCAAGCAGGGAAACATGGTTGCAGCCGGGGTCCTTAGGGGAAATGCAAGATCGCTGGTCACTACACAGAATTCCCCCCAGAAGGGTGGCGGTAGGCAACCTTCGATCATGTAACCGGAGGTATCAACGTGTGAGCCACCCCCTTGTGGTTTTGTTCATGGCACTCCCGACGCCATGAGTACGTACACAAAAGGCTTAAAAGCACGAGGTTCACTGCTTGTGCTACTACGCCAATCTAGAGTGAAATCAACCCAACTTGGGAATGGTGTGAACTGCCGTACAGACTAGTGAATGTGGCAGTGTAAATAAGGGAGTTGCGTGCTTCCGAGTTCGCCGAGTCATTACGTGTATGAGTGTCGACGATGACCTGTGTTTTCATGAATGATAACCGTGGTGTGGCAAGCCTCACATGAGAAGGAGACAGTCGCGGACCACACTGGTGATGATGCATGCTGAGGCCTAACGAATGGGTGTATGTAGGGTGCAGAGTGGAGGGCGGGCGAGATTTTTCCCGGGCAATTTTCTAATTGGTTTACTCTACAACGATGTAGTCAAAGTGCGTCAGTTGGGTGCTGACAGAGCCTCGACATAGGTAGCATCATTGTACCTCCTTCAAAACTGCTACGCTCCTAAAATGCGAGAGCCCTGAAAGATGCAAAGTGCATGATTTACAAGTGTAATCAGGATTAAAACGTCTGTCGTAAGCTAGAAGGTGGGAGCTGGAGAGAACTTCCGTTGAACGGTCTTCTGGCGAGTTCGTCGGAGGTTCAGCAAATCTGTTCAAGCGTTCCCAAGTGTTTGAAATGTAGACAAACATACAGGGAGCAAGCAGCCCGAACGAAATATATAACTCATCCGGGATAGAAGTTTAAATACGCCGCATACTGAACGGTTTGTCTGTTTTCAAAAGGCTTAGCGGCTTCTTTTCGAACGTTTTCAAAAGAACGATTTTTCATATCATAGTGACATGGGTCAAGTCCTAGTGGATATACAATAAAAGTGTTGGAACTCAACATTAAAATCTAAAAACGCGTTAGTGCGAAAAACCCTATGCGATGAACGCGCATAGATTGAAAATCGACAAATGAGTTAATAACGCCTAGAAATGGTACGCCATCTCTAAACCAGCGAGTATCCTCAGACGGGTCATGTGAATGGACGCCAAATGAACTAAGATGAAACAGATGACGTAGGTTTGGTGTCGGTAGTGTTATCCGCGCAACTGTTCACTGGGAAATGCTGTTGGACTGGAGATATCCATGGTTTGCACAAACGTGCGCAGACCATCTCGTATGACCTAACGGTGCGTTGGATGCGGTGCTGCAAGTCGAGTGATCGGTGGAGATCGAAGGAGATTGCGCGCCAATTAGCAATCGAGAGTGACTGTGCAGCGTGGACATCGACGCTTGTCATGTTCTCTTGCATTACCCACGTTAGGTAGTGTTTACGACGTCGCAGAGTCTGACGCTGGTTGAGATGTGCCGTGGCAGAAAACCGCACTCTTGTGGATGAGCGATAGAGATTGTCTCTGGGTTGGTCCTGAATGTTTAGGGGTTTCGTGGCGGAAATTGGATGAGTAGCACGTCGGTATTTCCGATCGACTGTCCGTGCCAGAAGCCTAATGTAAGTGTTTAGATATCTGATCTCATGTAGGAATAACCTATCTAAGAGTTACGCTGTAGCAGGCGTCAGTGGTTTGAGCCATGAGTACATTGAATCCGAGGTGTGTGCCATGCTGCTTGCGATTGTAAGAGTCACACCATTGGAAAGATGTCCGAGAGATGGCTAATAATACCAGAGCTACCTGAGATGTGGACCCGTGCGTATTACACTAGGCCAGGTGCTGTTAGTGAGTCGCCCGCAGTGTGGCAACAGGATTTGGGGTCAAGAGAGATCAGTAAGTCCGCGTTAACAACTGAGTACCGTGCTAGAGAAGGTTGGGCGGGCGGACGTTGGTACGTGAATGTGCGAAGAGTGTTGATTTTGTTGAGGTTTGTTGCATTATTTTGAGATTGCTGTACGTTGTTCGATCTGTGTTGAAGGGTGGCTCTATCGTTCTTCATTTTTCTAAGAATAAACAGTACCAACCATTTTTGTTCTTACACCATCTACTATAACCGTTTCCTTTACTCTTATTCAGTC
>LUCH01001404.1:0-28736 GCA_013368495.1 Paragonimus heterotremus
ATGATGATGATGATGATGATGATGATCCGTTGTTCCCATTTGAACGAGCACACACTATGTGAATGAAGTGTGTTATAGCTTAAACACAGTTTTTTTTATTCCCATAGGTTTTTCGGCTAGTCCATTTCGAGAAGTAATGTGTTAGTAGTTAGATGGAGGCGTGTTTAGTAGCAAAATATAACCATGATATCTATTATCTCTGACATTCATTTTTAACGGGTTTTATCTTCTGCAACACCTCACATACTCACACTTGCTAAACTGTAATTTTGCAGTAGGCGTCCATTCTTTTATCACAAAGTTTTCACTGCAAATGGTGGCCGCTAACATTTCCAGTCAGTTAGAATGCCTGCAACAATCCAGTTCAAACCGCTGAAGTATATTTAATAGAATTTCACGTGTGAACGAGCGATGAGGAGACAGATGGTAGGAATGATATATTCGCTGTCTGGAAGTTAGGTCAATCTGACAGAGGATCAGTATGCCGTTAGGACGCAGACGGACAGCTATTGATGAAAAGTGTGGAAATCAGGGATTTAGTTGTATTGATCCTACAGAACTTTACAAAAATGTAGCAACAAATTGTCCAAAACTGGCAATCGTTGTTTGCAAGCCATTGGTGAGCAGTTGTATGCAAATTGGTTATAGCAAAATAACTCAACGAAGAAACTTTTGATTGCTATTCAAGAGCAAAGCAGAAGTTGAAATAAATCAGATTTAACCTGTCGTTGACCGGTCATGCTACCATAGGTCATTCACACGATCAAACTCGTAAATGAACTTGTAAGTAACTCAAACGATTACATTGCACATAAGGACGTAAATCAAAAACACAGCAAAATGACAAACTACTGATAAGTAAATGTTTCAGGATACTTATTTGAAAACTAGCACTCCATACGAGACCAGTCTCCTGCTTGTCTGAACTCATCCGGTGATGATATTCATGAAAAGAAACAAACCGATAATCTTCGTGTAACCACTAGGTCAAGAGCCGTGCGTTTGCATGATTTCATTTATAGGGGACGTGACCGTGGCAAGGATATGCACTAATGATGAGCTCTGACAAGAACGGAACCCGAGTCTAGTGCTTGTGCAGCTTGAGAGGGGCTGACTGGAAAGTCTACGGCTGCGATCAATTGTGGGTGATGTTCAATCTACATGGAAGTGACAAATATTACGATTTGTTAACATTTCGTTATCAACAGCATACAGCAGACGAACAAACAGTATCAAAAACACGTAGTACTAAAAATTGTCAGCCACATGGCAATCACACTGAATGAGTCAAAACCTTTCACGTACACAGAATCGGACTATATCGTTTGCTCGGCGTAAATCTCGTGAATGTCAAAAGCTCCGAGATTTTATTGCGTAACAGCTCGTTGAACACGATGAACGAAACATTCAGGCCAACCAGGTGACCCATATCCATGCACTAGTTCTCAATTGAGGACGCCTGATTCTTGCCCTTATGTTGTGATGCTAGCGTCTACTGCGTCATCGCGATGTCTTCCGTCATCCGCTGTTGTGAATTCCAGCTCAATCTATCCCTACATTGTTCAAGAAACCATGGGTGCACACAATCTGCCGGAGGAATTGTGAATCCCTTTATTCGGGCATAACAAAGAGGGATGTGAAAGAGTTACCCGAATCTAACTGGTCACGTGTGTAACTAATTCACAATTATTGGAGGTACATAAATCGGAACCAGTCAAGCCTTGCGGAAACGCCTTGGGAAATAAACACTTGAGATATATTACACATACACTAAAGGTAAGAATTGTTCGGAGAACATTTGATATAAACGACATATGAGTATTCAAAATATACGCGACTGAGGCTAGATAGGGGAAAATGAGGTTACAGTTGTGCACATACACGCCCTCATTAACAAGTTGGTGTCAAACAGATTAGCCCATCCACGTTGTTTGTCTCTCGGAGGTTCGGATATCGGAATTACGTTTCATGACAACACTATCCATGAAAACTACAAAAGTCTAAAGTCATTTTTCATTCAGTCTGACCAGAATCAACACCACCAATAGATACATCATCGCAGTTGTGAGTAAACTGTTAAACTTTTGGGGAATCAGAACAGAAACATGTTAGACGGCTTTATTAATGGAAAACAACGACAGTATTTCGGCAGTTTGATAGGTAGAACCAGCCGCACCTTCTTTGCTAATAACGCTGACGAATTCGAAATAGTGTACCTTTCGGGAACTCGTCTCGACGAAATTCGACCTATCTGTACCTTCTGTAGTGGTTTTTAGAAACTCTTTCCGATAGCCTGTGACCAAAAGGCATATTTCAGAAATTGTTCCCCCCTCATCAAAACTGCTGACAATTCACATACTCTCAAGAAAACAGGTCGAACCAGTCGGCGTTCGTAAGTCATCGGTGAAAACGAATGAAATAAAGCACTACACATTTCGTATTACTGTGTGATACACATCACAATAAACTGCACTAATGTGAATCTCTGAGCAAGAAATCTAGAAACAAATTCTGACTACTCATGCTCATTAGGAAGGAGTAAATTCGAGTTAATGGGTAAATAAGATTATGAAGTTGGGTTAAATGAATAGTGCCAGTAAAAACGCGAGATAGTTTTTTTGGTAGACAGTGTCACGTAGACTCGACTTCGAAACCTGATGCTTATACACTCCTACAAGAATAGGGGCTAGTAACAGCCTCAGTGAAATGTTTATAGCCAAACTGTCAATTCGTTTATAGGTAACTCTATCCAAGTAAAGTGAACACTCACAAAGTATCAGCAGAAATCAAATCTCAGTGATGATCGAGTGATATACATATCGGGATATTCTGAGTGAAAATGTGTTACTGACTAGAATAAATGTTAATATTTCGTGATATTTCTTTTCCTGTTAAACTGATAGGTTGTTTTAGTGACCCAATATTCTAAGTGTAACTATATGAAAATCACATCTTATCACACTACAAAACAGTTCGCTGACGATAATATGTCTTACCATTTGGTTTATACTTTCAACTTTACAGGGACCAAAAAAGAAACTTAGTTCGTTTCGTAAACTGTTCCGCCGAGGTAAGTCGTTCAAATGAACATAAAACCTACAGTCTACCTTTGTTAAAAAAAAATCACAGTGAATTTTTTCTAAGGCATTCATTATCACGTACATACAATTCTGATTATTCAGGTCGGTTAGACAAGCCAATGTAGAGTGCGCATGCATACAACGTGTTCGTGTCTATGTGGCGGGTCCGTTTGCATGATTCACCGTTCACGGCATGCCAGTGCTCCCGCAACCTTGCGCTTGTCTAGCAGATTGGATTGGGTCACGCAACCTCCCAGATTGGATAAGTGTGGGCTTTAACCTGCTTACCCTTGTGCGTTCGGTGTTACATTCTATCGTATCGCGGTACGGTTATATTAGCTTGCTGCTGCCTACACTTTTTATCGTGCATCTGTCTTGCATGCTTAGAATACTGTTGCTAAACCGTACCTGTCTTGTACGATAGGACGATGGCATAGTCCGCTCGTTGCGATCTACCAGCTTCGTTAATAGCTGTCGTAGGATTTACGAAATACAACACATAAGATTTGATCTCTGTGTCAGATATTGATAACAGTTCAACTTGCTGGGACGAAGCTTGAGAGCTGTTCATGAAAGTTACTTCAGCGACCCATCCTGAAGTCAGTACGTAATCGAACTGAGTTGGTCTAGACCTTTTCCTACTGGAGGGCAACAGGGCCAATTTTCACTTGCAAAAAATGTTTTGTGTCTGGTTTTGGGAGATTCTTTCTGTCTGAAATCATACTGAACAATTCACTCAGCTTGCTTGCACATACACACACCCACATGTAACATGCCTTCAATCATTGTGACAGGCAACTGAGTTCAGATGGTCCAATGAGTTTATGAAGCAAATATCTTCACCAATGATCCGTCCATTTCTCGGTAACACATTTGATTCTGCTTACTTAACTGAATCTTTTCTAAGTAGTGTTCGTCTCGCGAATACCCTCTAATATGATTTCAGTTAACACTGTTCTATTCTGTTTGGTTTGGTTACCCGTAGCTCATTAGTGAACATCGCTCATCTTTGTCCCTGCACATCAAACAGAATAGAACGAGCAATCGGTAGGGGTATGAGACATTGAGCCGTAGTTCGTCTTGTACATTTCGTTACGATAAACGTGACTGTAAGGAGATGACTAGTTCGACTGTTATCAGGAGATCACCACATGGACGTTCACCATAATGGGCACAAGGATATTTCGAGACCGCGTATTTTCCTTGTTGCGGTGGCCTTTCCGTTATAACGGAGATCGACGTGGTGACACTCTACTTCAATTTCTGTGTTCCTGATTGTAAACACAAAGTAGAGTCACGTCTTGTAAGTATGCTGATCAGTCCGGGTCCCATACTTAGGTACATTCGTTACACTGATTTGTGCCGGTTGACTCTGTCGTCTTACAACAATCATACAACTGCGAGAAGAAGTGAAGACCAAATCGTTTGCTATTGTCAGGAGGTAATGACTACCTTCCACTAGAATCGAATAAGGCGTTACGGTACGATAAACCTCCTCGGTCAGTACGCTGTTATGTCCACGAAAACCCCTACTGAATAAGAGGAAACTGTCTACAGTTAGATTCACACAATTCCCGAGGTGTTAGTGGTTAATCATAGGCAGAACTGGATTCAAAACCTATTAAAAATTAACGGTTCATCATCAAAGGTAACCAGTAAGAAAGTGTGCGTGATCAATCAAACAGCTGCATAACTTCGTCTAGTTAAAGACAATCTGTTTTATACCGATAGTCATTGATGGCTTGATCAAATTTCAAACGGGATTCTGAATTAAATTGTTACTCCAATGTTAAACGGATTCTGTCGGTTTCCTATAGCCGAGTCTACTGGATCCGAGGTTTCGGTTAGTGTATTACACAACGACTGGAACGTAGTCATTGGCGTCAGATAAAAATAATCGATTCTGGATTTCTTTCTTTCCCATTTAGGTGACCGTTCTCAGTCACAAGGAAATTTCCAGGGCACCACCGACAATGATGAGCTTGCTCAGCTGGAGGAAATTCAGCGCAGAACCGAGCTGCAGTTCGCGCATACGCTGATGGGAGCACCCGAAGAGCTAAATATGGATCTGTGTCGAATCGATTCGGAACCTGACCTGGTTCAAACTGTATGCGAGCCAAGACATTTCAGCAAAGAGGCAATCAGATTGGATAAGAAGCTGTACCAAATTGATGTAGCCAATGCGCGGATTGTCACACTAAACAGTCTTTCTGGAACAGCAGTTCTGGCCAAGGATCTGCAAGCCTTAAAATTTCTGCATAGTCGACTGATCAGTATTCGAAAACAAAGAAGCGCCTTGTTTAAGGAAGCAGATAAGTATCTGACAAAATTTAAACATGATCCTAACCTACTGCTTGTGGAATCGAGCCGATCACGGTTAGAAAATATCTTGCAAGTGGACTACGCGGACGGCGCGGGCGGTTATAATACGCCGGTGACCTTTGTCATTCAAGGTGATGAGGAGGACGCGACGGAAGATGTGCGATGGGAAATGAACAGTTTAAGCTTCAGCACAGAAAACACCTCGGATGAAAGCGACTCAGAGGGTCCCACGACAGAGGAGTTGGAGCATCTGGCTCGGGAAATTCGCAAATCTGAAGGCACACGTTTCAAACGTATGCATAAAGCGCGAAAACTGTCCAGAAAAAACTCAAATGCATGCACACCCGAAATGCACAAGCCTCCGCCGCCAAATCCGCTTGGACATTCCAAACGCGCAATGTTTAGATCTCATACAACTGTACCAAGCGGGTTATGTCAACAGCAACACATACAAGGCAGTGCCGTATCTTTAACTTCCCTGCCAGATGGCCCCAAGGACGGACGATCCCAATCCTCAAAAAGCCAGAACTCGTCAAAACTTCCCTTTAATCTACTCAGTCTTACTGGTCAGCTATCATGGCTTGTTTCCGAATACATACCGCGTGATTGTTCCACCTACAAATGGGCTATGGATTTGATAAATCGAATTAGCCGGATGTCTGTAACTAGGTCCACATGGTTAAACGTGCACCAACAATTGCGGGAGACCACTGAATTGCTGTATTCGCACCGCCAGCGCAACCAACAGGCGACCAACTCGATTACGGTCAAAGGTGAGGTGGCCTGGAGCACCATACAGTGCATTCATCAGACGATTGTCGCAGGGGATAATAACGCTACAATTACTTTGACCTCAGGAGGGGCTAGAAGATTGTTGGCAACAGACACTCACAGTGAATTCGATCGTACTTTGCACCACTTATCCACACTACTGGAGAGAAAATTTCATTTAGCCTACGTGTGTGATTTGCTTCTGTGGCGTGCACATATCATTTTGTTCTCTTGGCAAACTAATGCACCAGCTGATACTGCCAAACACCAACTAATCGATTTCCGCATACGTCATATGCAACTGCGTTTGGATCAGGCCAACGTACAAAACTGGTCTCCTGAATTAATTGACTGGATGATGCGCTGGATTGTGGAGGCGATTGAATTACAAAGGAGCGACAAGTCGTTGGAGGACCTATTCTGTTTAGACGAACTTCAAGCGTTTCGCATATCTGTGAGTCGCTTCCGAGAATTGGTCGAACATTTATGTGCCTCGGAATTTCTTTCGGAAGAATACCTTTATGTAGACAAAAAGGCGTCGGACGTGTCAGAAACGTGCTCTCAAAATTCCGACTGCAGTCGTCCACATCATCTTCACTACCATCCTTATCATTACCATCATGGGCAAGGAGGCCAACAGCAAGATCTTCGCCCACTAGATGCTGATCGATGCTCTCACACATATTCAGCACTCGTCAGACAAATCCACGATCACGCAATGTCTAAAAGACCTTTGACTTATTTTGCGAAACGTGCATTGTATGATGTTGCCATGGAACTGGATTGTCAGATAGACTGGAAGGAACGTTTGACAACCTTGCTAGACGAACTGTCTGAGACATACATCGAATGGGAGCAACTGCTAACAGCCAAACTTAGCCCAGAATACGCTCATGCCCTGTTTCAAACCAGTTCATTGCTGGCATGCACGGAAGATAAAAAACAGACTTACTGAGTCTCTCTGCATCTGGTGAAAATTCGTTCTAATACGTTCTGGCTAATTCATGTTTAGGTGTTAGTCGTTTGCATGCTATATCGATTTGTTTTTCCGACAGTTCTCTATTATTTTCTATTTCTTTGCTGCAATAAATCGACCTCGGTCAAGCGAGATTTTCGAACTGAATAACCACATTGCTTTCAACTTGATTTAACTAAATCTTGAGATAGCTTTGATATGTGCAATGGATCACATTATCTATTTGGCTAAATTATTTTGAAGAGATAATTTCGACTTATATGAAACCCTAGAACCCGCTAAACGAGACGGAAATTCCCCTTTGGGAGGAGCGGCATCTGCAAGATCGAGTGTCAGAACATTGGCTATAACAGATGAGCCAGTTCTACAGCAGCCTCCCATTTGAATTCGTCAGGAAAGAAGAACAGAACTCACACTCCACTCAAAATGTCACCATCCATTATCATGTGTGTGTGCAGGTGATTTTTAAAACAAACCACCACATTGCTGACAGCCAATTAAACTTTCGAAAGTCATTGGTTATCATCAAAATATCACGTTCTGTTCTTGTGTATCTAGATGGAGGAGGTATATTTTGATTAAGTTCACACAGTCTTGGTAGTGCAGTGTTTCGCATTTTATTTCCGCGATATGAACTTGGTAAACTGCAGCGGACTTTCCGATCATGCAAAAATGATGCAATATACATTCTGGACAAAACAAATGGGGATGGTGTTGCACTGATTGGAGAGTTCGGCACGCATTGAACCTATAACAATAGTCTTTATAAAAATAACCTCATACACGTTTCACACAGTACTAATACAAAAACGTTTAGCTGCATTTCGTTCGTTTGCAGGATTGGTTGAGTTGGGTGGCAACTTTCCATTTGTTCTCGCTGAAAGGTAAGTTTTCTAAGAACTTTTTTAAAGACAGCCCAAGTGGTCCCATAAACTTCCCATCTACCCCAGACGCTCCACAGCTAACCGGTTTTTGGTTTCGTCCGAACAGGAGAGCACTGGTGATCAAGCAATACTTGATGGATAAAAATGGGGAGAAGCAGTAGATGGGGGACTCTTGTGAAACGCCGCCGTTTGCGGGGAATTCATTAACTCTGACCTTGCTCCCACGACCTGCTAGTAGATCCTCCAGTGGCTCGCCGTTTTTAATGCGTCACATCATACAAATGGAAAGAACGAGGACGCGAACACTTTTTAGGGAAAACTGTAGATTCAGAGGGTGAGTAGTCACACGTCAAATTGGCAAAAACGTCTACTAGATAACTCCTTCAATCATGAAGCATTGATAAACGTGAGAGATCGGAGGGAATGACTGACTTGTTGTACATTGTCGCAACGTCCAATGGCAGTTTAAGCTTTGTCATGTTAAACAGCTAGAACCACCTTAAGTACACTATTGCAAATGGACAGCTGCTTCACCAGGAGACTGTATATTCAACCAGCGTGCTCGGTCGGATACCTCCTTTTCTTAATTGTTCAGCAACGTTCAATCGTTTTTTTTACGACCACCACTTAGAAAAGCTTATAGGGATGGAAATCTGGACAACTTAATATTCTCTAGATAAAGCGAGGGCTCGCCGACAGTTAGTAAGCAAGTCTAACGATGGAAAAAGTAAACTACATGTAACAATGTTACACTGATTATTTCTAACTCCTCCGTGGCCACTGCTCGCATTAGTAACCCAGTGTAGGACAAAACTGAACGGTTAGCTGGCTTGGACCTGACATAAAAATAACGCGACCATCACAGCACTTTTACATGTGCACTTTCCAGAGCGAGTGAAGTAATTTGTTGTCGATGTTTGGTAGCTGTTGCCTGTTTCTCAGTACTGATCGATCACATTAAGTTTTCTGAATACCACTCAAACAGCTGATTCAGTATCACTCTACTTAGCACAATTTCATCGAATTCAGCATTCTGATTGTCAAACACCAAAATTTGTTAAGCAATCGAAGTGTCAAAAACAGATTGAGGCCATAGCTTCGTTAAGGGGGGGGCTAGACGCAGGAGAACGAACACACAGACTCAAAGGTAAGCGCCCCAATGATCGTACGAACAGTTTCACAACAAATGGTGACAGAGATTCAGTCCATGAATTGGGTGTTATCTGGTCAACTGGAAGGATCGATCTGGTGTTTCTGTATCGTACCCTCAACGGTCCGAACTACAAGGGCTTCAAGAGCGTTTACTAGAAACATTGTCCTTTTAGAAGAGCCAGACATTTCGAGATGATATTGGTGTGACCGATCAGTAATCCCGAGTTGAATTATCATACAACGACATCGGACCTTATAATGGTGAATTCAGACCGACTATACTGCCCATTTTTCGGTCAGCTACGTAGGGTTCTCGAGGCATGGTGTTCAGCCAAGCAGATAGTGGCGTGAAAATCGATTAACCGAAGGATCAATGATATTCAATAGGGATCATTCGAACGATCGATCCCGAGAGCCGAGTATACGCACTTAAAACTGTAACGAATCGAGAACAAGAGCTGTCACTCTTCACGTTCGAGCCAGCTAGCCAATGTCAACTGATTCTGACCATTTATTCCTCCTCACAGTGTGCAAGAGACGCCTGATTTTTTAGGCTGAACGTTGGAGACTATCTTATCCACTTTTTATCCGATTGTAGTTATTATTCAGGTAAGAAATTTCAAGGTAAGGCTTTATGAACTGTGTTATTGTTGTGGTTCCGACTTTTATTCACCCGAATGACGGCATTTAGAATTCTCAAATGTGAGCCTCAAACTCAAATCCAGATTTTAGAACAGCCAACTACGCTACATCGATGATTTCTGTTAGCACCTGTATGGACGTTCTAAGGTCATTTCAATCAAGTTGGGAGCCGGCCAGAAGACAGCCAAACAGAAAGTGCATCTACTCAGTTCGGTTGCCCACAAGTTGATCTGGCGGTAGACATTCTTAACGTTTTACAGTGCATATTTGAGCCTCCTTAATTGCTCAGAATAAATGGTGCCCGGCCATATTAAAAAAAAACCACAGTATAAGCCCAATAAGTAGTTGATATCGATGTGCCGAACAAAAGCTATCCCAGTCATTTTTACTGAAGCTGCTTAATGCCTCCTACTGGATTACTGATTAGTGGGAGATTTTGGTTTTCATGTAGATTGAACATCACTCATAATTGATCGGAGTTGTCGTAGTCCCATAGACTTTCCAGTCGGTCCCTTTCAAAAAAAGCACAAGACTCGAGTTTCGCTCTTGTTAGAGCTCGTCAGTAATGCATATCCTTGCTACGTTGACGGGGGCTAAAAACTCCGACCATACTTTCATGAGGCAACCGTGTTGACGGCTGCGCTATTGGACTTAATGAGCCGGCTGCAGACGCGCAGCGTGTCACGTGACAAATCCACGTGATAAACTACTGCTGTTTTCTACTACTCGGTAATCCAGGTATAGACAGTAGGCATTGCCGTTACAAGCCGTCGTAGACGAATTAGCTGTTGATTCTATCACAGTGCTGCTTATATGAACGACTGTTCAACCGAAATGTTCTCAAACTGATATCTCGGAGCCACTACAGCTGGGTCATTTACCCTGCTTCATTTTTATAATCTATATGTACTGGTTATCAGACAGTCGGATACTTCGAACCATATCGTTGCCCATAAGGACCCGAAGGATTGGAATTGTTCTATATTGTAATTAGCCGGGTTGTATTCAGTTATAACCCTATTTCAATCGTATGTGCATAGAAGTGATTCGTCCAAACAATGCAGCTAACTTGGTCACTAGTTAATCACCCACGTGACCATGAGTAATGTGAAACATTGTCTATCTGGCAGCATCATTTACCAACATAAGTATCTTTGTGACCGCGATTATGTCTCGGTACTGTTTCGATTATATGGTTTTTAATTAAAATAGCGTGATGAATAAGTAATCAAGACAGGGACCCACTTCTGTTAGATGAAAATGTTTCCATTTGTGATTACAGCCATTGTTTACGAATTAGAACATAATAGGCCACCGTTCATATCTGGACTGCTTGCATAGTGTTTCAGACAACAATCGAACTCATCGTCTGATGGCTCGCGAACTCAAACCAGATTAGTTCTTGCGTAACCATGTTATACGTAATAAGCGTCTCAACTCAACACACTGATACTACTCAATACAATGATTCATTTGCACTCCCAAGGTAGATTCAGGATCCGAACTGGTAATTGCCAGCTTGCTAAACCGATTTAGGTCAACACACGATAGTTAGCTCCGTTGGTTCAATCGACCGACCACTCGAAGTGCATGTGAGATGTACACTGGCCTGGGCGAACATGAGCACAAAAGACCGTTTTCGATGCTGTTACTGTTGACTAAGAAACGGTAGAGCATACGATTGTGTGTGTGCACTGTGCCATGGCAATCAAGTTGCACACAGGTATCAGAGCAACTACAGCCATCCCACCAGCTTTACTGAGTTTGATTAAAACCAATAAAACTACAACACACATTGAAGTCGTAGTATACGACCCCAGTGACTAGGAACCAAGTTAGAATATAATTGTGGAATTTACACAGCTTTCTAGACTGCAGCCCACTTGATTGGGCGATGCAAATGTGTATTTACGAAAACATCACAGTACGTAGCTAATAACTCCCTTGACCAACCGTCGACAACAGAAGAACGGCTGATTACGTTTGATGACTGGTCTAGGAAACAGTATGCTCAGACCTTCGAGATTTAGTGAATAAATGCGAATACCATTTTAATGGTGAAAAAACGCACAAACTGAGATGATATCGTTGCATTGCATAGATCAATCAACCACAGACACGACAAGGTTCCGAAATTCTCGGGAGTGGGGGATGAATCTTGCGGTGAAGTCATTGACCAGCCACCAAAAATGTGTGCGTGATTGACTCTAAGTAGCGGAAGGAAATGACCTGCTGTGTGAAGATGAAGATACTGAAGCTATGAGGGGAACCTGTAGACAAGATCAGAAGGTAATCGCCAACAGCGTGGCCCAGGATGCCCGCGTGAGACAAAAACAACACACGAAATGAGCCTGAGGCGTGTGTGTGCAGCAGAGGAGTACATATTTTTCACATTTGTTCAAAGCAAGGTATTCACACAGAAGATGAGTAACTGTGTGATGGGAACAATCTCAGGCAGCTGGCAGATTGGTATTGTAAGCTAACTAGGACAGACAGAGAGAGGGGGAGACAGCACACCACAGAAAGACAATCGGTCCGAATTTAATTGAGCTTGTACTCATTTACTATACAGATGAATGCTTGTCCCAAAAGAACTACAAACAAAAGCCTCATATACACAGTCGTGTAAGGACCATTCCAAAGGAAGACAGGCAGGCAAAATAGCGCACGGATGTGTAATTGTTTGTCTTGGAGCAGTGGGATCACGAAAAACTTGCTGAACAAGGTGAAACCACGACTAACTGCAACAACAAAAAATAGAATACGTGGCAAAAAAAAAGTACGGGAAAAGTAGAAGCGCAGAAAACCAAACCAGACCGTCCAAAATACAGATTAGTATAACGAAATACACAAACAATAACCCAAGTGTACATTGAACCAAAATCAGTCTACACATGAAAAACACAAGAATCAAGTATGAAAAGGACTGAGTTTAGAGTTCACTCAGGCACATTTTTTCGGGTGACACGGGGGGAGCACAGCGACAAAACAAAGAAAAAGAGGGAACATAAATCGAGTGCATAAAGCAAGGATGGACGGACATGAGTGATAGGTATGCAGTCGGACTAAAGGAAATGAATCACAGATGATAACTCGTGAAAGAAATGTGTAAGAGTGAATCTGTGTTTCTCTTTCTGGTTATAGATAAGTAAATATAGAATCGATCGAATGAATGAATGAAGCGATGCTGCCTCTATTGTTGCCTGTTTGGATATCAGAATCAGTGACCGCATGGAGGACTATACAGAACTCCATCAACGCCAAAGTGAATACAAGAAAACGACGGACAGAGTGGCAGAATATAGCGATCTAGGATGTTTAATATGTGGTTTCTATTCGCTCATGTAACGATGGAAACAGACATGTGCGGAAGATCTGTGGGTCTTCACATATTATAATCCGTTAACAGTGCCCTGGGGAATTGAATAAATGATGTGATGAGGTAGATGATGAGGAAAACGAAGAAATCATGACAATAAAGAAGAAAACGGTGGAAAACAATATAAACTTCAGACGAAGCTGGGACTGGGGGAATAGGTAGACTTGTAAAGAAGGAGGCTAATTTATCTTGACCCGAAATAACTCAAGGTTGAGTATGTGCAAAATTGTAGTGAGTGCAGCCTAACGCGTTCGAGACATTCATCACAATGGAAAGACAATGGCAAATGCGTACTGTTTGGGGGGAAATGTACAAAATGAAGGGCTTTCGAATAAACGAAGAGTGGGTTAGAAAAATGTGAATTACGGTGCCGAAGAGAGTAAGAACGAACAACAGACCAACATTACTAGAATTATTGATCCGAAGGAGGACGACTACTCGTAAGCCCACAGTATCACTAGAAAAGTGTTGTGGTTACTAAAAGAAAAAACAGTTAAAAGTAAACATGGTTCAAGAGAACAAATGAACATAATTATACAACACAATCAGTTACGGAAAACAGGAACAAAGGCTAGTTAGTGTGGTGTTGTAGACAGACAGAATCCTTCGGAATCAGATACAACTTTGACATTTCGAGGTGGTGAAATAAAAGGGACATAAATCAACCATTGCAGTTGTGCGGACAGAATACAAACAAACAGACAAAGTGACAAAGATATCTTTATACAAACGACGGAAATAAACGGGAGAACGGGAGGAACCATGGATACGGCCTCAGGGAGGATTTTGAACAGAAGTTTACATCACTGAAGTGTACTAGAGGGTTCTGCTTCCTCCGGCGGTTCCATTTTATCACAGTTGCTGAAAGCAAGATACACAGTTTGTCCGTTTGATGGAACCGGAGTACCACCACGACCACCGGTGGATAACGTTGTGTGGTCATTAACGGTTGTATTCATATCACTTACCGATTGCGTAGTTGTCGGATTCTCACTATTCCCAGCCGATGATGTTGTGACCGAGGCGAACAGACTGACTGCACCTGAGGCAGTCGGACTTGCTAAGCTGCCGATGGGTAGCGTAGGACAGAGAGAACTGAAAGTGGGTGTGAGAAGGAAGGATTGGGATGTGTTGCAGGAGGTGGAGGTCAAATTTTTCAACAACTTCCATGTGGATGGCGTAAGAATAGGTGAAAGAGATTGTAAATCCGAAGGCCAAAAACATGGCGTAGGCGTATCTTTGATGGTAGAGCAGGCTGTTGAACTGGTAGCATTTTCTGTTATGAGTGTACTGGAAAGTTTGGTCAAGTCGGTTACCAGTTTGGATGGGATTAGAGTAGAGGGTCGAGCAGCTATCCTGGACAAACTTGTAGGAGGAGAGAGAGTCGCAGGAGATGCTGTTACTGTTACCGGCCGACAAACGTCTCCACGATTGCTCATCGGTTCATCCATTTTCAATGGCACACACCCATTGCTAGTTGTTACGGAATCGGGACCGGAGGTGGCTGAATGCGGAACGCAAACCGTCACATTCGGCGGACAGTTCAGTTGCGAAACCCGACGAAGGTCCAATTTGGCAAGAGCAGGTCGGGATATGCCGACTGTTTCCCTAGTATCACACTCCATCTTTGTGGGCGCTGCGCTGTTAGTAATCAGGATTAGACCGGGTGAATTTGGACTGGCAATTGTGGAGACGGGATTGAAAACCATGTCTTTCAGAGCCACAAACGACGAAGACGAACACTTCGGTGTCGATAACTCTCCGCTCCCCATGTTAACATCACAACAAGAGTCAGGTTTTTCAGTGTTCACTGAGCTACTGTTTAACAGATCTTCTGCTTCAGTACATCCGGCGAACTGAATAGAGAAAACGGAAAGGAATGCATCAGCGCCGAGTTTCTCCAACAAAAATACAGTTTATGTTATGCTACTCGTGAGTAGTTCGCTTTAATGAGTCTTAAAATCGCCAGTTTTGCGTTTTTGTCACCAATGCGTACAGAAGAATATACGAAATATACATTATCCGAACTCTGACAAAATGAGCAGGGAACAATACCTCATGAATCATATTATAGAAATGGCATCAAATCGATGCGCTGATTATTGGTCTTAGTGTGGAAAGGTGGACATTTATCAGGATCGATAACAAACTTACAAAGTTGGAAAAAACAAATTCTCCCAACGAAACTTCGGTTTTCATGACCATTATAAACGGGTTACTAACATTTTGGCTAGTTCTGAATTGTAATTCAACAGGTCTACAAAGAACGGAAATAAACACGCGCGGCGTTCGTTTTCGGCGTAGGAGGGCAGAATGAAGCGCTCACCCCGAGAACAACGTTCTAGCGTGTTCGTGGATATTGTGCGCACACTAACCAATGTGCTCTTGCACTCGAGCGGCTTGCCTGAAGCTGTATACTGATTGCAACAGTTTATTAGACACTGAAGGCGGCCTACGCCATTAGGTTATGTGCGTCATGATGGAGGCTAAACGCAAAGTCGGTTCAGAACATCTGCTTAATTCTTACCTAAAGTGATAACCACATGTTAAACTATATCACCGCGGAGGGGAAACGTTTAGAAAAGGTTAAATTACAAAAAGTAAATGTAAAGGTCCCGTATTTAACCGTAATGCCCGGGTAGAGCGGAAATTCAAGTCCAGTCATCAAATCTCCTAGAAAAACGCGTGCAAGCATATTCTTTGGGATTTAACAGACTCAATTCCACTTTTGTGCTTCCCACTAAAACGAATTAACTGACAAGTTAAAAAAGTGAGTGGCGTTCAGATTAGATCGATAAGATAATATGAAACGCTTCCAAACACATGGGCTTACTCCATGTTGGCGAATCAACCCCTCTAGGCGAAGCCGCTCTGTATTCAATGACTGCAAAGAGGACCGAAGTTCATCACCCGTCCTCGTGAGAGTTCCAACGCGGTATTGCAACTCTACGATCTGATCCTGGCGTCTTTGACGGCACCGAGCCGCAGCAACACGATTACGTTCCCGACGTTTCGCCCGTCTACGTGCCTCATCCTCACCTACCTTCAAACGGAAAGTGTGACGTACAGGTCATTATCAGCTACCACGCAGATGATGTATGGCCCAATTCACAGTGCTCTTGAAATCCTACCATCACAAACAGTAACGCTACAAACACTTCAAAAATTACACGTTGATACAAACTCCATGCCATCAAATTGAATGATTTTACAACTTCAGAAAACAGAAAAGACTGATTCAATGGGTCCATCCGTAATGACCTGACCAAAATTAGTTCAAACGAAATCAGGAGAAACACGGTCTACTGCACGATAGAGGATACACAGTTAAACTACCATTAGAAAGCATCCGATACAAAAGGCAAATTCAGCTACTTTTACCTTGTTTCGATTTGCAATTTTTGATTACATTAACATCAAACGCATAGCCCAAACTCCAGGATATGGACAAACTTCAATGATAGCATTACCTTCCCACTAACACCGTTTGGGCTGTGAACCAAGAATGCGGGCGACACATAGATTACCTATTCAGAAAAGCAAAACAAGTGACATGCTTCAACACCTCGAATACAAACAGTCCACAACACAACACACACACCCCTCCGGTTTCCGCTCACACGTCGTGTGCACTTCTACCTGGTTTAGACGTGTGATTGGCGCTTTCTAACCAGAGTTTTTCTGCCTGTTATTCCTCGTCCGTTGATTCGATTTCGTCGAGCGATGGCTTGTCCGGTCGCTCGTGTTGTCCTCCGTCTATCTACTGTGGGTTTTGACCGTACTCCACAGCCGTGTCGAGATATTCCTGCGAGTGTTGGAATAATTACGCCTTCAATTTGGTCATCCATCCTATTTTGGCTGCCACGTCTCGCTCGTTGGTCCGATCCGGTCGAGCGATGACTCATCCGGTCGCAAACGTCGTCCTCCATCCGTTCGCTGCGGGTTTTTGAACGCACCTCCCCCTGTGTTGAGGTATTCCGCCGAGAGTTGGAATGCTCGCACTTCCTGCCTGACAGTCCACCACAATACCAATAATTCAAGGAAGCAATCGCCGTTACTAACGGGTTCATGTATGAAAAATATCAGTTCTTGTCGGAGTGCGCCGTAATGTTTCTTCTTGTATTTTCCTTCAGTTACTTAAATACTTAAACACATGTTTCCACGTGACTACTCATGAGTGGCATAATGTGATCGTTTACTCCCAACACACTTATTGATTCACCAATTTCTTTTTCAAGATCCTACAACTGATCGCGTTGTTGTGATTAGCGGGATATTTCTTGCCTTCCACTGGCGTATTGATGGTTTTGAAACTCACTGTTTTATTGTCCGCTGGTGCTGATGACCGACTGAATTCGCTTCTTATTACGTGTCATTGTTATTGGGCTCAGTAATCACTTCAGCGTGCTCGTACACGTAATTGGCATATTTGCCTGATCTTTGCCATCTTGGATGAATCTATACGTCTTGCACCTGATCACTGAGTGTAGTCATTACAGAACACAACTGATCAGACCTTTGTAGCAGCATCAATTTTACGGCACAAACCAACAATACACTTTAAACCAACTCGCTTAACCGCACAAGACAGGCCTGTTGTACAAAACAAAAACATATCCAACAGTAATGAGAGAATGTGGTATTTCAGTGTCGTCTGTTCAGTCACACCCTGCGGTAAAATTATGTGGTCATCTTATTTTTTGTCGTCTTTATAAATAAGTCGACAGCAACCTACTACAACCAAGCGAAAAATGCTATGAGAAATCTGATTGAATTTTATTTGAACAGTCCTTACGAAGAATGAATTACGCCTAAAAATGTGAAAAACAGCCATCACACAGTATGTAGCCACCCCAGATTGCTTTGGTGTCTTCAGATTGATAGGTCAGCCCAATGTAAGCTGCTCACGCAGAAGAAAAAACTACACTTGGTGGGTTTATTGACAAGTGCACCTTCTACAAGAGGTACTTGGATGATACAATCTGTGTAGTTGACGAAACTGTGGATCTGAATAGCCTACTTGTTGAGGCGAACACAGCACACCCTAATCTCAACTTTACACTTGAGGCCGAGAAAGATGGACGAATATCCTTTTTGGATGTAGCATTGAATCGTCGTACAGATGGTTCAATTCAGAGGAGTATTCACAGGAAGGGGACTTGGAACGGCCAGTATACTCACTTTCTCAGCTACGTACCCCTGAAACAGAAGAGAAACCTCGTTCGCAGTTTAACCCACAGAGCTATGAGGATATGTACTGATGACACAATTGATGCAGAAATGGTGTTTCTACGGCGGATTTTCGCAGAGAACGCCTATCCTGTAAACTTCGTAGGTAGACATATGAAACTGACAGAACCAAAGGTTAAGCTCCCATCTGCGGAAAGGAAGTTGGTTTATATGACGCTAGACTACAAAGGCGAGGCGTTGGCTGAACTGGTGACTCGCAGAATAAGTAACGCAATTGAAAAGACCTACAGCGCGGCACAACTGCGAATCTCGTTCAGATCCGACCCGGTAGTTCACGTACAACTCAAAGATACGTTGCCTAAATGTGTAACCTCATTTTGTGTTTACTCTTTCACATGCTCCTGTGGAGCAGGTTACGTCGGTCGCACAACCAGGCGTCTTTCTCAGAGGATACGTGAGCACCACCCCACATGGCTGACTAAGGGCGAGATGAAGTCGATTTCGAGTGCAATTCTGGCGCACCTTGTTGACTCAGGCCACCAAGTCTCACCAGAAGTAGCTTTCCAGCCCATTTATTACTTGCCCAGTCGTCAATCCAGAGGTCAAATTTCGTATTCTGGCCACCGCGGAAGCGATCGGAATTCGGTTGCGCAATCCACAGTTGTGCGCTCAGAAGAAATTTGTGCAAGCCCTACGGTTACCATGGCCGCCCGTTACCGACTCGACATCACCGGAGGTCAATTTTGTCACCTAATTGCCCTCCAATTTACAACTGCGTGATGTAATTGCATGACTAATTGCCTTTGACTTTGCTGGCTTGACAACTATGATGATATAAAATGTTATGTAATTGGCCCGATGATGAATAACCGAAAACAGACTGTTCGCCAAAACACCTTTTCACTTCTAAGTAGGTTTTCAGGTATATGTACGCAGTCATACACAGCATAAGGAGACGGAGCGAGAGGGATGACGAACAGTTTTACAAAAGCAATACAAATGACGAACACTACAATCAGTCTCGAGAGCAAGTGATTTCGAGATCATATTAACGGTTCAACTCATTGATCCTCACAAGAATTATGTAACGGACGTTAAAGAGCACTCCACGTTTGAAGTATGAGAAAACGAATAAAAACCAATATGATGAGTTGGCGGACGAAACACCGCGTTTATTGTGAATTGAAAAGTACGCCTCTTGGGTTCATCAATAACACTGCGTTCGCTACATTCATCACGCGCTGAGCCTGATGCATGACGATACGGGTAACATAACATGCAGAAACAGGTGTTTCAGTCAGTCACGGCATTTTCGGTCTTTCGCGTGGGCAAATTGGCTATACTAAACGGCGGACAAAACGTTGAATCACAACCAGACTATCGAACACTTCTTATTGTCTTCCCACTCTTCATGATGGCAATAAACTTTAATTTGTCAGCATGACAACGCCCCAGTCCATCTGTCGTAAATCACCAGGGTGTGATTATTTCTTCGAGAAGTTAAGGGTTTGCAATGACCAGTCTACGATCCCGAACACAATCTCACAAAAAATCTGTAGGGTTTAGTAGCTCGTCACGTACGCAAGAGCATAAAAGTATGCAGTATTATGACCGTATTGCAGGCTGGTTTGAAGCGAATGCGAAGAAGTTGGACTTTCAACATACCACAACTCTTTCATCGTTGAAACTATGTCCAAGCGATTTATCAAAGTTCTGAAGTAGAATGACAGAAGCATGTCGTACTAAACCTTTGCAAGTAGGGTAGCACACTTAAAGTGTCGTGGCCGTTTTTCTTACTATTACGTACAATTCATTTATTATACGTTATTCAAGAAGAAATTCGTGTCAAGCCTTCTCGTAACATTTAAAACAGTGTGGGCCATCGTCAACTCGTAAATACATATGACAACAGTAGAAAACGAATCCATAACTGGATTTATAGTTAAAAGAACTACAATATGAGGACGAAGCGTAGCAACAGTCTACAAAGTGTTTGCAAACTGATATCGCGATCTCTGTCGTTGATAACCCCACTAGACGACAGGTTCAATATGTTCTACTTGCAAAGAGACAACTGGTTCTGATAGAATATTAAAACTATAAACATTGTGGTAAGCTACAGAGCTGCGGTTGAAAGGCATTAAGACACAAAACAGGCGGTTGGGAAACAAAATATTGAAGGGGGGAGTTGAGTAGTATAAATTGCCGTTACAATTTCACTCATCTTCCATTTGACAAACTGGAGTACATACAGATATGTCATGTATGTTGTAGTTGATCGTCCGTAGTGAATTTTCTGGTAGTTATGCAATTTGTGGCTACAACCTGGACGATAGACGGATGATGAACCTTGTGATGGCGCCATCTCATCTAGCGGTGTCATGTAGACAGACCGATAGGTGGTGTTACTGTCAACATTCAACTGTAATTTCTTCTTTTCCCAGTAGCAAGCGAATTACATATTAGTAATGAGTAGTTTGACATACTTGATGACTTTAGATGAAACTCAGTTCGAACCAGCGACAGAAACAGCACGCTTAAACACGGCAACCGCTCTACCAACTAAGCTACGAAGCCACACAAGGAGCTCGGAAATTTCACATTTGGACTCTGTTACCCACCCGCCCCACTGTTTCGTGTGGAATCCACCAAATGATCCAAGGGATCAAATGGCCCGAAAGGGTTTTCCGAACAGTTCATGCTGGAATCCACCAACACCATTGTTGAGCATAGAAAAAATAAATACTAGCAGATAGTTGCATGGGTCTGTAGTGTGACAATTGCCTTGTAAACCAAGCGTCTTTTTATTATAACCCCATTAAAGAGCTTGAAAAACAGCCAAATCCAAGTCTACTAGTGTAGTGAGGACGAGCGGTTGCACGACATTATTCACATCACTATTCAGCAGTCAAGCAAGAGCGTGCATTTTGGAAATTTAGGTGACGGAGGAAAAATACAAGAAGCTCTGGAATGCACCTCGGCATGAAATGCTTTTCTTTCTATACAAGAACTGGGTATTTAAGTTCTTAGCTCACAACACTAGTGCTTCCCTTTGAAGGAAGTTAAACGAAAAATATGATTAAACGTCATCAATTGCATAATATTGTCATCACATCACTCTAATCATGCTATGAAAGTCAACGGGAAGACAGCTGATGTTCGTTGAGTCTAGTCTATCAAAAAGAAGACAACAAACAGTGGAAAAGCTGATCAATTACACGTGG
The DNA here is from genome assembly GCA_013368495.1 of Paragonimus heterotremus. NCBI lineage: Eukaryota > Metazoa > Platyhelminthes > Trematoda > Plagiorchiida > Troglotrematidae > Paragonimus > Paragonimus heterotremus. Next base: position 21,621 of record LUCH01001404.1, read on the forward strand.
CAACTATGGGGCAGGATCAAAAGAGCGAGTTGATCAACAGAAACTGTGAGCAACATCTGAGTGACAGTGGAAAATAATACAAGGCTCCTGGTGTGGTTTCGTAACACAGCTGGTAGAAGATTTACCATGTTTAGGTGTGCTGTTTCTGTCGTCAGTTGGAATCCAGCTGAAACCTTGACTATTTACATATAGGTCTCTTCTAAAGAACCCATAAGATTCGAATTGATTTGAAAGTGCTACTAAATTTGAATCCATTGTCATTGTGAATTTTCGCACACTCTAAAGGCAGACATCCGCATACAGAAAGAACGTACGTACATCGAAGTAAACATACGAGTGTTACAGGGTAAAGTTACTGCTGATGTTCGATTAAAATTTCTTCCTGGAAGAAATATAGGTGATGGACAAGTCATGGAAAAGAACAAATTTTTGGTCACTCAGCCAGTCGACTTAGGGAATAGCTCGCCCAACAGATACTGATGTAATAAAACAAAACGTTGACAATGATACAGTAACATCTAAACAACACAGATAAATCAACAGTTACAAGCGAATTGGAATGACCGTCTGGAATAGATGGTGCCGGAGAGGAAACGGGGCAAGCCCAATAAAGTGGCTCCTTCTATCGTGAAATACCTGAGTTGAATGTTAAAACAACGCTTGTTTTGCCATGAACCCTACAAGACATTGGTCTTTAAGCCACAAAATGCTAGAGGCTAAGCTACCAAAAAAACAGTAATACCGCATTCCCTGTTTACCTGGCAGTCACTGTTAAATACAGAAAAAAGAAATCTACTGACTATAAATTAGTAGCTTGTAGAAATATCGACGAATGATAGAAAATTCTCATGCAGTTTTTCTTCGTTTATCCAGTTGATTGAAATGTTTCGCAAGTTGGAGATGACGTTATTGGGTATTGAAAATCAACAAACCTGCACGGAATTAAGATTTGTAATACAATTTTTAGCTCTGAGTCAATGTTCAAGCTCCGAATCGGGTTACGAGGCAAGTGAGGAAGCTGACAGCATTTTACTACGACTCCACATAGCTCACCTGAATACAGATGGGCTTCTAAATATCCTGGTCAGCAGAACCAATGCAAGAAATAAACTAGACACTTGAAACTATCTGCATTGAGGGATTGGTCAATATAGATTGGGTTCGTCTCCCGGACTAGAAACCTCGCGACTCACAGAGTCGGTGGTTGAAGACGTTAGGTGAGAGCGGTAATTGAGGTCAGTGGCGTCAATGTTGTCGTTGTTTGGCTGAGGTGTCTGTGAAGTGCACTTAACGGCTTGGGGTAATGAAGGCCATAAGGAAGCTGTCTTGCTGATGACGGCTTAATTTCATTTAGGGCGCGGCTGTTCGTCTGCAACGTGTACGTACGTTGATGTTGCATGTTTAAATATATATGTGGCTGTTTATAGTAGTTAGGCCCCTTCTCAGTACTTCTTATTTTCTTCCTTTCCTGTGCAGGGTTCGCGTCTTTATTCATGACTGTGGCTACTTTGTTGACGATGCAGCTCGGCTATCCGTTTATGGAGTGTATGCATCTTTAATGATTGAATCCAAAGATTGTCGTTTTTAGTGGTCAGGACCAGTCACATCCCGTTCTTTGGTAATAGCTACGGTTTGTGCTTCTTTTCATGGTTGTATAACAGATAGGCATCAACGCGAACCACATGTTTAGTGTCGTTTTTGACGAATAGTAACATGGAATTCATTGAAAAATGGAAGACCCGGATAGTAAAAAATTGTCGTTGTGACAACCTTCCATCTTAACACAAGTGTTATATTACACAACACTGGTACTTCTGCTTAGGTTTATCTCTTCATTCCCATGTTATATTAAATATTCGAGCACACTGGGTCACCATACAAAAATCTTTCAATATTGCGAGTGACGAACAAAAAGATTGGGAACAACTGCTATAGAGTGTATGGTTATAAAACTGCAGAATTGAAGAAAAATTCGTCCATACTAAGTGGACAATTACAGATATACTTAATATTATTGTGGTAATAAGGTTCTTCGGATAAAGTGAACAACTAAAAATAAAAATCCACAAACAGCGTTTCATTCAGAGGACGGCATCTGTCAAACTAAGGCAGCCAACGCAATTGGTCGACTGTATAAATTAATCATAACGTGTACGCTACTCATGAGTAACATCGAATTACAATGAAACATCGACCAGAGCACTACGAAAAGCCCGATGTGGTAAACAAACATCGTAGCAGTCATTTCGAACAGCGTATTAAGAAAATAAGACAACTCTCAGTGGAAAATGACAACCGGATTTTTTCTATGGGATTACCTCAAACACAGTGTCTACAGAGAACGTCCACAACCACTAGAGGAACCAAAAATGGTCATGCGTTTAGGATGCAACGTTGACTCTGACACTATTTTGCAACGTGTGCTGTTAACGTGTCTATGAAGAATGCTTTTGTGTAAGCAACATCACGGACACTATTTCCAACACCTTTTGTGAGTAAATGGACTATACACTAATGCTTCCTTTTCTCCTCTTCGTTGCGTGACCACAGTGTTGTCCTGTAAGTAGAACAGTACATCTCCAGCTGTAAGTGACAAACTCGTATATTCAGTGGATACTATCAACACAGGTTGAAGTGGGGAATATGAGCAACAATACTGCCAAACACTGTCTCACTAAGGTAACGTTCTGGTTCGTGGTTAGTTGAACTCTGTAGAAGATAGACCGCATTGCTGCGCTTTTAAATTTACTTCATTTGGACAAGAAGGTGTTGACTGTATGACATTGAGGACAAGCGTACATCAAAAATATGTGGCCAGTTCTAGCAAATGGTATTTAGTAATAGCTACCTGCTGTGTGTGGTTCATCTGTGGAGTATAAAAAGGTCTCAATATCGGCATTTGTTTCTCCTGGAACGACAAATTGCCCGTTTAAAGGCGGTCCACTAGTGTGATCTGATTCCAACATGACAGTTTGTCCAGTTAAAGTTGCACACCGCGTCTTTCGGAGAAAAACAGCCTAGTTTAACAAAAATTTTAGGATCAGCCGTTCAGTTCAATCTCGATGACGCAGCAAGTAATATTCATCGTGTCACCAATTTATGGTTAAAACAGCAGAAAGACATAGTGACAGGAAATATATTCGGCTCAATAATAAGGCTACGGAATTCAGACGCTTCGCGCTTTGCCATCATGGCCATGAAGCGTCACCTCATAGTTCACAAATGGTGCAGTAACCCTAGGAACAACATGACCCGTCTCAGCTTCTATAGGAAAATTGTTACATTTCAGGCGAACTTCTAATAGTTCGCAAATCCGTTTCGTACATGAATGCAGCTTTTTATTAGCCAAAGGTGTCGCGAAAGAACAGTCCGTTGAGAAGATACTGTATTTTTACACTGTCCATTTGCACTCACTGGTGCATGCTGGTTTACAGCACTGCGTTGCTTTTCAAATGGTGATAAGCTTGTCAACAGTCAGATGCTACTGGTCGTAGATTGTGGTGCTCGAGAGGTTTCATCTGAACCTCGGGTTTACCCCCACCCCAGCCAGCCGTAGTTACAGTGATGCGTTAAGGTCGTTCGTTTTTAGATAAGCCTCTCGGTTGGAATTCCTGTGAGATGTTTTCGACTCTGGATTTTGTTTCCGGGTCCACAACTGTGGGAGAACCTGTACATCTGTGAGATCGACTTGTGAGATAATTTCAAAGCTATCGCTTATGTGGTGAGAGAGACCGGAAACCATAATATGATTTTTTTTTTATATTCGCGAGTATTTTCAGCGAACTCACCACTTTAACACCGTAGTCTTGTTTTTCTAATCAAAAATGAATGTATCCAACCATACAGGTAAGCGATAGATGGTCTGCACTATCAAAAGAATGTTAACACAAGTATCGGGTAGTTCGATTAACGTAACCAAAGTTGTGTGGACCGACTTGATTACGTTGGACAGTCTTTATGGAATACCACCTGCCAGTAACTACTCCCCAAAGGGACACAATATGCAATCAAAGCTCGTGAGATGCATTTTCAAGTGTAACCACTCCCATCACAATGTTTGGTTCACAAAGGTGTGCTTTTCTTGAACTGCTTTATTTGAGTTGTGCCGAGCCTCAACATAAGATTTGATGTCGAGATGTAAAGCAGACCATCGCGTCACACACCTACTGCTTAATGTTCAGTCATGTGTAGTCATGGTTACGACGGACAGAATGAGTCATCGACTCGGAAGTTCGCTGTTTACGTAGACCACTTTGAGTCAAAAAGTGAGCCGACAGGAGGTGGAGATAAAAGACGCCGGATACCGAGGCCACAACTATTTGCACCCATAGCATAAATAGGTGGTTGCTAAAGCGCTATAAGGTGTTCTCAAAAAAAAAACAGTTTGTAACGCGTGAAAGTAACCAGTTGATCCCAGTGATCATTAGCGAAGTGATGGACAGCTGGTTCGACCTAGTTGGGTCTCATCAGCAAAGCGCACGCTAGAAAGTCAAACCCACGTCCCGTGACCAAGTATCACGTTGATAGGTCACTACAGACGCACTCATCCGCCAGAACATGGGATGGCGGTTGCCGGAGTTACATAAAGGTTTACGGACTGTTGATCAAGTTAAGCCCAAAAGAAAGTGCACACAGCTGAGAGAATCGAATGGGAAATGCTACAACACAATCAGAATAGGCATCGTTACCAGTTTTGGAACCTTCGATGCACGTCTATGCGGCACTGGATAGGACACTACTCGAGTTGAATGGTTCCCCACAGAGCAGTACAGAGGATGGTCGCTATGCTCTGATCTGCCGATGACAGTGATTACAGTATATTAGTCGCGGCAGGCTACATTCTATGGTTTGCACAGTCTGAAATTGTTGGGTGTGATCAAGACAATTTGACGTATCCAATACATGTGGGCCGTTAGTATGTAACCCTTGATATCCTTAGTGTCCGTACAGAGTTCAAAATGACCTGAACTGAGATAATGAATCTTGGGTTTCAAGAAATTGATGACAACGTGAACACATGAAACAGAACAACAAATTCGTTATGGTGGTGGTCAGAGTGTGGAGGTTTCATACTGAAAGGAGCTGCATTGTAAAGATTACGGGAATAGTCTTTCAATACCCTTGGTTCTCTTTGGAATATGTATCGTTTCCAAAACACCGCATGGGAGTGCCTTTCGTGAGAAGGGGAGGGGTGTTATTGTACGATGGGAATATCGCGTGACACCTACCAATTACAGTCTATTTTAAGTGCAAAGTGTGGTTAGCTGGTTCGTTGAGGCTCCCGGATTGAGCTATTTCGCAGAGCCAGAGGACTACAAGCCTAAGTCAGAATTCACAAAATCCAGCACACATAAACGACATTTCTCGGCCGGTCTACATTAATGACAAAACGGTGAAGAACTGCTCAGAAATATTCGTACTGGTGTTATCGACTATGTACATTCTGTGGTGCTTTTGACCTGCGTCAGGATGGCGGTCCAAATACATGCCCATTCGACCAAGTGGCCGATCACTACAGGGTTGAAGGAAGATAAGCGGACAACTTTTCTTAGCTGTCATGCTCTCATTTCGCACAAACAACCGCTTGCTCAATTACTCTCAACCTCTTATGGGACTGTCGTCGATGCTTCCTGGTTTACAGGTCAATTATAAATGACTAATAGATTTCAACGCATGAAAAAAAAAGGAAGTGTGAAGGCTAGGAAAATGATGGTTAAGATAAATACCCCAGATTATTGCGACTAGCTGTTGTGTTAGTTGGTCGTCCCATCAAGTAGTGATTCTTACTCCCCCGGTGCCTCATTTCATTTCGATAACCGCAGTATCAAAACATCAGATATCCACCCATCGCTTTACCGTTTTGCAAAGGCTTCAAAGGTTCTGTGAATCAATACTTTGACATTCCCGCCCTAAACATTCAGATGTATTGTCAACTCATTCTTGTATTCGACAAGGTTGTGTGTGTGTGTTGTCACTTCTTCGCCACTTCACGCTCATACTGAGTGGGTCAACCGACGAGAGAGTAAACATTCGTACCGGAGTGCTGGTGCACTTTGAATCGAAATAAAGGTGATCGTCGCATGAAGACTGTTCCGAGCACGTGTAAAGCCAGTGATGCATTAATGATCAGAATATTACTGATATCACGTGTATCTACAACCAACCAGAGAAAGAATTACACATTTAACTCATCATAGTGACTGACAATGTGATCCGATAGCCCTCGTTCATGAAGCACCGTTTTTCAGTCCAGTGCGTAACTATTTTGTTAAGGACCAAAGTGGTGTGGTCGGACAGACGCATTTGACATGCAGTGCAGCGTCAAACAAGTTCACGGTCAAACAGCTGTCATATCAACTTAAGTTGATGTAGGTGGTATTTTTGAAAGTGGATCAATGTGTACTACATAAAAAGTAATGGAAACAGTTGTCCGTTGATGCCAACAACCCGCATGGGACATAGGAATAGTTGTCCCATTCATTCATTCGACAGTATTGATAACTCATGAGTGACGCTGAAGTCTAATTACCAGATAATCATGAGAAATCGATTAAAAAAATTAAGCTTAGGGGAAGTAACACATCTTATTACACGAAGACACCATGTTTCATTTCAAAACATCAAGGTGCCTATATCTTGAAGACAGATAACTGAATTGCAAATGACAGTAAGGTGACCACTGCAGGACAGCTTCCAAACGGCTTTCAATAACTCGTTTCATTCACTTCGCCTATTTTTCACAAACAGCTTGGTCAAACAACGACCGTATTCAAGCCAATGAACCCGGTTAAACGAAATCATTCCTAACGTTTCCACCCACTGACTCTGTCGGTCACGTGGGTTCCAGTCTGAAAAACAACCCAACAAACCATGACTACTCTAATAGTAATACGTTCCACCGCTCTATGCCAACTCATCATCTATACATCCACAACCTTATGTCCATCACCTGCGCAAACGGTAAACAATGCTCAGTGTGAGATACTGGTGGTCAGCATCCTTAGCTCAAAGTACAGCTAACCTAATCTACATATCGGAATATACTCTCACTGGTCTCATTTTACGTCGGCTCACTAAGCCCAGAGAAAGCCAGATACGCGAAGAACAGGCAGGATT
>LUCH01001404.1:31193-63646 GCA_013368495.1 Paragonimus heterotremus
ACGATAGCATATTGCTAATAGTACTATCCTATTAATAATCTGTTCAACATACTAATTGTGATGCAGAAAGTCAACAATTTATCGTATTCATTCGAGATGGATGGATACTCAATCAGTCTGTCTGATCCACGATTTACCAAACGGCATTTATCGTACAAACTGTGAACACTCTGTGATGATAAACAAGAAATAGAGAATCACCTGATGTGTTCTATCAAGAACAGTACGACATAACGTAACGATACGAATAGCATTTGAGCTCTGTGTTTGGAGGAGAGTGAGAAAAGTAGAGACGCAAATGTATATTAGTGGGTCTGAGTATCAAAAACTACTATCGGTTGTGGAGACGAAAAAAGCGGAAAAAACGAAAAACAAAACAGGAGGGAAAGTGGTAATGGCCGGTAAGATAGAAACCTGTTGACTTGAGAGACCTCACCAGAAACCGATGTGTGACTCATTTGACAGAGTGGCTTGCTTAACCCTAAGGCGCACTTAACATGAGATCGTTGTTTGGTTCTGAATACTGCTGCATGTTATATCGGGCGTTTAAAACATGCAAGGGTTTTCCAAACTCAGCAACTTTCATCATCAATATCATCATCGCCACCGTCATCATCAAAGTGGTTCGCACGAGTATTAAACTGTCCTGTAAACATGAGAGGAAGAATAAAGCTAGTTACGAAGAGAGAACCTAACAGCTGAAAACCCCTAGTTCTACACCCAAACAGCCAATACCAATACACTATATAAATAAATAACCAGATTGTAACCACAGGTAAGATGACGTCTACAAGACCTCCCCAGTACACTAAGTGCACTTAATTCATAGACCACTCGAGTCGGTTATAACTACCAGTCCTCTTAACAATTCCAACTGCACATTCTATGAGTCACAAAAGGTCGAGTCCAAACACAATGTTATTGTAATGTCGCCCGCGGTCATGCCATTTGGTCAGTGGATATAGCAAACCAGGAAACCTAATGTACAAGTTTGAATACCGGATGGAAGTTGTATCGTGCGTGTAGTGCAGTGCACTGGCGTAATCGTACCGCAGACTATCATCATTCCTTCTTGTTCATTGACTTTGCACTGAACAGAGGAGGTCTGTGAAGAAAATCCCTGCAATGTATATAAATGGAAGTTTATTAATAAGCAGTAGGTTATATGACCTGAACACAACTTTTGCATTCATGCAGACTTTTCAGCAAATCCGTCTCGAGAAGCGTATGGTTTGAATTACACTCATTGGTGCACATCCTTACCACGGTCAGGAGTTGAGATCTGGCCGGGCTTTCATGAGGCAATGGTGCTGACCGTTGCGTCACTGACATTACATTTGCCAAGACCGAAATATCACACCCAAATTATCGGTCAAATACACCCATGAGTAGTGCTCGGTCTGCCCAGTCGTTTGGAGAACAGACGCAATATCCACTCTATTTATTCTCACGGATAATGTCACCATCAAGATTTCACCTGATTCGGAAACACGGAAGTATTCAAATTGGCTACGCGATATTTCCCTTGTTGACGGGTTGTCGGGAAGTTTAATGATATAAAATGGGCAACACCCAGATTTGAATGCAGCCTTCATATGTTAAACTGGTTCAGTATGGGCGACGCAGCTGGCAAAAGCGCTACAGAAAGAGAAATACGCGTAATCGCCCTCCCCCTCAGACACATGTGGGTTTCGGAGGCTCATGTGTAGTTTACCGTCAAAGACTATCGCTTATTTGCTGAGTGACAGATCAGAGTAGATCTGCATTCAACTTCATCACCTGTGTCCAGTGATTAAAAATGGCGACCACAGGCTAAAAATCAATCGTCGTCGGCTAATAAATGAAAAGTCTATTGTTAACGGCCACGGATACTATCACCAAGTACGGAACGGGTGAGAAATAAGGGGAAGAGTGGTCAAGTAAAGCCCACACCAAGCCTATTCATGAGATTTAAGACACAACCCATTTGGAAACCTAACCGTTTACTTCTCAAGGACAGATCGGACCGGTACCAGTGTTACAACAATGACACGGGAATTACGCTCCAACACAAGTGAAAATCACTCAAGAATAAGAGGCCTGAACATAAACATGTGTACACGCACACACGTACAATGTAATAATAATAATAATAATAATAATAATAATAATAATACGGCGGCGGCGGCGGCAGCAGCTCGGTAAACAATAATTTCACATTAAGGTGACGTAAGTAATATGTGTTTAATGGTCGAAACTGATCGGAAGCACACAAACCGATCTCATTATTATCGCCACTCATCAGGTATGCATATTCGGTGAACCTTGACAGCACATACTATAAGAACAGTAGATACTGAAATGTGTAGACAAAAGTTTAGTTTCGGGTTCGTAGATCGATGCTAGAGTTAAGAGAGCTTGCAGAAAACAGGCGGAAACTGTCTGAGATGTCATCATGAATTTATGCAGTAAGGTTGCCGCAACTAGACATACTATTTATGCCAGACAACCTGCGAATCAGATGTTTCCTATAAAAAAAATAATTTCAGATGGTTCGAAATATTTACACCGACCTAAATGTGGCAAGCTGACTAAGTGAATAAACCGCAAGTACGCACTAAGCGATCAGTTATGATGATGTGATCACGACACCCGCAACTAACGAGCACGGTTTGCGTATACTGACCCCGTGTGCATCGATCTGCAAAAGATGACAAACCATAATGTTGTGCGTATCAAGTTTTTACAGTTGACCACCAATCGACTACGTTGGATCACAAAGTAGACGGTAATTCAATCGATAAGTTCACGCCCACAACTCCTGATTGGCCGTGGACATTACCCTGCGTATTGATCAAGTGCAATATGGTACCGTTAAGCGGCCCATCCAATCACGTAGTCATAAGCCTCCAACCGAAATCGATTAAGCGTGACAGAATCGAGTTACATGCCTTACCTGCACCGCTGGGGTGCGAAACAATCAACCGTCTTGTAGACAGACACGTACGCACAAACCGGTTACTTAGGTGATAAGTCACATGCGCAGTGGCCACGTGACCAAGTCCTGGGCGGATGTGAATATGCATGTACGCTTTTGCGTTTGTATGTGTGCCAAGCCGCATACAGACGCTTGAGGTGTTGGCCAGCATATATTCAAGTCCTGGCATATAACGAACAGACGACTGCACGCACGCGACTGAAGCCTATAAGTGACGCGTCTAATCGCACGTGCGCACGGACGCATGCACGAGCGCACACGTGCGCCACCCTCATCGCACTGCCCACGCGATCGCCTCGTAGCTGGACTAAGCACGTGACACAAATGGTCGTCGTTACGAGGGCGAGGCACGCAGATAGCGAGGACTGGCAACGCAATGCCGATCGGTGGACGGTTGGTCTTATTTCCTACCATGGTGCGGATGGGAATATGAAATGACTCACTTTCTGTCTTGTGATATATGGTCGCAAAGGTAGGACGTGTGACCAACTTCCCAATACAAGATGGGCATACAAGCCGTCGTACACAACTTTAGCGACCGCAACAAAAAACGGTGAGAAGAAAGTGAAAAACTTTTGAACAAAAAGGTGGGTTCTACAACACGAAATGGAGAAGATTGATCATGAGTTGGCATAAAGGGATATTTTATGGACGATAAATTGGAATGTGAACAGTGACATGGATGTTCTGGAACTCACCACACGCCACCGAATGTTTCGATAGAAAGTAATCCAACAGAGTGCAGAAGGATCCTACTTGCCCAGAATAACATGTTCGAGCCTGCGGTCTGCCGTAGAGACTGTTAAAGATAGCTAGTTAGCAGTGCTCCGAACAAGAACTACCCATCCCACCAGGTCCACTTCGGTCTGGTCTCCTGAGTTTCCATTGATTTATCACCCACCGAGAAATCAGCCCCAACTCCCAGTAGCGAGCACCTTTGAATTTTCAACCCTTCTCAACAGTCCGCTTACGGACCACATATGCAGTAACCACCTGTAGTTGTTTCGATTGTTCAGACAATGACCTACACCGAATGCAAGACGATGCACACTACCATCAAGCTTGACGATGGAACACACGCGCACACAAGTATGCATCAGCGCGTCACAGAACCGGATAATCACAACTAAACTGTTACAACTGAGGGATCCGCATAATTGTTTAACTTAATGTTCGCTTGGCCTGAACATCGCCCAGATGGTGAGGCTAATCGTCAACTCGTGTTTTTATGCGTCACTAGCAAAACGGATATCAACACAGGTGCTATATGTGCTATCTCCTAAACCCGTGTTGATGGAGATGTTGTCAGCAGCTGCACAGATTTCTGTTACTTGGGCAGCAATCTGTCCACCGATCTGTCCGTGGACCGCCAGTTGAGAGCTCGTGTGGCAAAGACTAGTACTGCTTTCAGACGTCTTGAAAGACGTGTTTGGAAGAACCACAGCCTGATGATGACAAACACCACGTTGCTTGTCTCCCGCTCCCTACGCTATTATAATTCAGCAGAACCTGGACAATGGTTTAACGGACTGTGGGATATCTGAGTCACTTTCATATGTCATGTCTATGGCGCATTTTAGGTGTTCGGCAGTCTGCATGATTTCGAACATCTTGGTATTCTGGCGAGCAAACATGAACAGGACGGAAGCCATGCTGATGTTGAATCAGCTTCGTTGGCTAAGACACGTCCGCAGGATGAGCGACGAATGGATTCAGAAGCAGTTGCTGTACGGTCAGATGAAAGCAGGTAAACGAAAGCCTGGTAGTCAAAAACGGAGAAACCAGGGTGTTATCCAGGTGGGTCTATCGCGTTTTGACATCAGTTTTACAACTTGGGAGGATGTAGCGTTGACCCGGATGGTATGGAAGAATGCAATCCGGACGGGCTTCCACAGATTCAAGGAAAGACAGTAGTGCAGAAAATGCTTCAATCGCTCCGTGCGCAAATGAACTGTTGGTGTCATAGGTCGCAGAGACATGGCTATATGGCGTTATGATGAACGGGGCTACGAATGCACTGACCGTCTCGAATTGTTGCCATCAACGTACTCATGTTACACCATCAGCAAAGGGACGACGAGTATGTTGGGCGCAAGCTAGTTATATCTGTAATACCCTTTTTTGTCGTAATAATCAACGGCCCCTGTCATTCGTTAGATTACCCGCTCTCCTTTTCAAAAAGCAGGGTCATGGCGGTCTCCTACATTTTCTTGTTGGTGCATTGTGATGGTGGCAGACCGTTGGAAATCTGACCTGGCCTTAAGTGAGCAAGGTGTGAGTCACGTGAGACAAACCGCCTTTGTTTATTTCAGCAGATCACCAGTGAACCGATAGCCAGATGTGTTGGCCCCCGGCGTACATGGATCTTTGTGCCTATGTTGTGTGTCCCGATCGTTCCACAATTGTGCATCTGATATAGAATATGGGGTCCCCACCACTTCACGAAAATTCCAACTGTGAGGTTCTCCCAGAGGGCTTACCGAAAAATCAGGCCTCTTAACCGAAAGGGGTTAAGAGACGGTCCCACCTCATCGCTTAAACCACACCTGTGTCAGTCGGCACGAAGGTGTAAGCGCATTTCACGTTAGATAGCTCAGTTTCAGTGTTCTGTACACCGGGGTACACGATAGGCAACACCTGATTGTTGAAAAACACCTAAGTAAACGTCCTAGCAGTTGAAAGGCAACAAAGAGCTAGGAACCGGCATATGGACAAGATGAAAATACGATATGGCTCTAAAGGAGCACGTTATAACGAAAAAATTTTTCACCAAACGATGGATAATACAAGGGTGCATTCATAAACAAAACAGATTTACGAATTAATAAGGGGTTGATTAAGACCCAACAATTTCCCCATAGTTATGCTGTCATAAGGCATATCGCAACAGTTGTGCTTTGTCACGAGACGTTTTGAGGCTGTTTCGCCAAAACGTCAAGCTGTGTGACATTTCGCAGTTCTGTTTTTGTTATTGAGCCGTGTCGTCCCATTTTCTTGTGATTATGCCTTATTTGACCATATTAACCACACAGAGGCGCTGTGCAAAAAACTTGCTGCATCACTGAGATCGACATAAACAGCCTGTTCCAAAATTATTGCTAAACTAGACTGTGTGGTCTCTAGACACTTGCGAAGCCCTGAGAAACTGTATATGCAAGTTGCTATGTCCGTTTAGTTTGGATAAAAACAAAACATTTGCATCGTACGGATTATAGTCAGGTGGTTACCACATATCGATGCGTGTGGATACTGATGGAACTGGATCACATTAATCGCGTAATATGTATTGTATTTATTCAAAAACTGACCTCTTTAGGACAGTACAGACTGCAGATGCAAACGTTTCTGGTTATGGGTTGGAATCGATACTTCCAGTTCACCGAAGGCATGACGGAACCTAAAGCCCCGAGTGGCTAGTTCACGTTGTGTGTGTTTCCGGAAAGAGATTGATGCATCGACAATGTAGTCATGACGGTCTCCTACTTTCTTCTTTCTTCATCTTTCTTGGTGCAGTGTACGATGAACGTCATGATTGTTTCTTGGTTCAACTGTCATCTTGTGCTCTTCTTACTCCTTCTATTGAACTACATCTTATATTTTTCAATAACTTTCTGCACAGTTTAGGTCTTGCATCGGAGCCTCTATTTTTTGTTTCCGAGAGATAAGGGTTTCAGTTTTATATTAGCCTACGATCTAACTAACCAGTATCGTCTGGCTGGACCAAAAAGACCTCCACTAACCAGCCTCCTGGTCTCAGTCCTTCGGATTTACACTGGATACGAAATGTGTGAGTGGAACCACAAGTGGTGTGGCGCGCAAACCACTTGTGATGAGTGATATGCGCAGGCTTCTTTCGCCTTCACCCACTGTGACAGGCTAATTCGAAACGGATGTCGCCAACCATGGCTGGTGTGCGCCAGTGCGTCAAATCAACAGGATTGGACGCATTCTTGACACTACTGTACGCTGGCTGATGCACACAAACGGACATGCAAAGAAGCCTAAAAATCAGATTCAATTTAAGCTTATGCTCACATGGTACATGGTTTTGATCACTCCATGTTTCGGGTGCAAAACAAGAGGGGGGAATACCTGGTTAGTCGTCATGTCTATGTTGAATAAATCTGTTAATGCAGTTTACCCCTTCGTTTACCAGATGTGGTCACCACCACGCCCTGCTTTCAATCACATGGTTAACAAAGAAGATTTGTGATTTGGCTCACACCACTGTTTGATTTTTGTCAAATTGGGTAGCAATTCAAGTTGATTGGTTTTGTGTTCCGAACGGACTTATATAAGTTCAATGAAACTAAGGTCTAGCGGGTCGATCGGCCGAAGAAGAACTGTGGTTTAGTAGCCTTTAGGAGGAAAGACAACTGATGTGCAGCAATCTTGTCGCGAGCGTCATAGACCATTACCATACAACAGCCCCTAAAATGTTCATACATATACCGATAACTGACAAACTGTATAAGTGATAGGACGGGGTTTTGTCGCTTTCAAAGGTCGCCTGCCCCCTCTGATGAACTTCTTTTTCGGGCGGCCAGTTCCGACAGAACGTTAACAATATCCAAGCCTCAAATACTGTTTAATCCAGCTTCTTTGATTTGGTCCTTCGTTTCAGTTTTCAGGAGTCAGCTGTCTGGATAACCCACTCATCCAGATTCCGATGCCCTGATAAACCAGTTCCGTACATTGAGCCAAACATCAATCGATTGAAGATGATATGCGTTGGCGAATGCCATCCACCAGTGACTGACTCACTTCCAATTTGGAGTAATAACTAACTTAGTTTCCAACGAGCTTAGCAGAGGAAATCGTTGTCTGAAACGAGGAAAAGTAGAGGACACAAACCACGAAAGCGTGATCCGGCAACAGCAAGACAGGACTTAATTTGAGGAGGAAGACCTGTTTCGTGGTCCTTGATGTAAGGCAGGGCATATTCGTTAAATTGATCAAGATTTCCCCAAGAAATGGCCGCCTTCCCAGACGAGAGTAACAGTCTTTTTAAGAAATATTTTGTGCATGTAGGAGATTGATTAGAAATGATACTTTCTTACTCAGTTTGTCTTATCAACTTCATTGATTAATCTGAGAAAAAAGCGGAGGAGATGTGGAACTTAGATTCGCATACAGGAACTGGATGAGACAAGGCAGACAATAGATACCTCACAGTGTGCGTTGACCGTGCGTCATTACATCAGATGAGGAGCAATACGACCAGTTCCAGAATTACAGATTGAATTCATTGTGAAACAAGAGGAAAAGATTGGTTGAAAATGTCACCAGTAAATGCATAAGCTCAGTAAGGTGTAGTGTGAAGTCGTAGGTAACATGATTATCACGCTTTATGGACAAGCCAGATTTAAGAGGCTGAAGGTCGGATAGTAACTACAAAAGTTGAAGCTAATAGACAAAAACACAAGTACATATATTTGCAACACAAATAAACTTCAAACATGGATAATGAGAAACAACTATGTAACTCAGTGATTGATTGATCATTGAGAAAATCATTACACATGGAACGAGACTAAGACAGACAGTGACCTTCTCGTGTTTAGTGAGGATAAAAACAGTACAACAAAGTTCACCGATTGTGTTCAGTCAATAGATCACGCCGATGAGTGCATCGGCCCATAGATCAGTCATATCAGTAGCCGATCGTTAAAGCCGGATGAGTCTAACGCCCTCTGAGGCCGCGATGGATATGGATTACAGATCATTTGCACAGACCACAATAAACACTAAGTGTACTCTTCACATTAATATCAGCGTCATAATCCGTAAATGTAGACCATAGATAGAAAGACAAACAGCCCACACAAACCAGACAGGTTGGGTAACCAGTGCGTTGAAGGCAGCACGTGTCTGAAGTAATGAACATTGGACTGTTACATAGGGGTTGTTTTGTTCCCTGTGAAAAAACTGCGGAAAACGTTCAAAGAACGGTTACCTGGAATGCATTTCAGAAGCAAACGTCAGGATCTTAGCAATCCGCCTATAAACTGAGACCTATGGTTTAACGGTTTGCAGAAAGGAATATCATTCGTTTGGTTCAGGGTGCTTTACGGAATAACTAGTTTTATCAATAAAGTTAAAGCATGATGGTTAAACGGCTCAAACAGTACAGGTTGGTCCACTTCCTAAGTTTAACACCGCTTTAACGGATGGGGTGATAGATGCTGACGGACGACTGACGCTGGAAACTTTGGACCTTCAAATGAATTACCTCACAGTGGATGCAAGTGCCACCAGTGGTCAGACTTGCCTGATAAACGTTACCATAAGCTCGAGCGACATTACGTGTCGCACGCTCTCGAATTAATGAGACACGGCTCAAATTATCCAACGTGCTTCCACCGTTAAACACGTCACCAGATCCAGTTTCTACCGCCGTCGTCTGAACGCTGCCGCGTACAAGCAAATGATGGTTCTAATACAGCCTGTCCGAGCAGAAGCATTAGTTCAGGAACGTTGGCTTGGATAATTTTGGTTCAATCAACGTGAAGAAGGGTAGAGACAGAAAGAGAATAGACGAACACATTTGGAAAAGTCAAGAACTGTTTATGTCAAATTCGTACATCCCATGAAAACAGATCCGTTTCTCACGCGCTTTGTCGAGAGATAAGGATGTCCGCGTACTACACAATACACTAATGGCTACTACCCTGCATCTGTGGATAAATAATTGAGACGAATGGTCAATAGATCGGATCATATTGCTATCAAAAACAAACGAAATATCCAGCGGCGGTATAATATACATCGTATCAGCCATTGTTGAGGTGTATGGAAGCAAATGGTACGATCGGTGAGGCGCATACTCGGAACAGTTCGTGTTACATAAAGTGCGAATGACAAGATATGATACAGATTTCGCGTTTAGATAGAAGAGACATCAGAGGATAGATCACTGGTACTACAGGAAAGTGACAAGGTCGCTTTATTGTCTAGTCACATTCTTCTCTCAAGGGGTAATCCCGCTTTTCGTTCAGACCAGTCGAACGCGCACTACCATTCAAATTAAAATGAAAATCAATTATCTGGCTGGACTAGTTCCGAAAGAAGAAGTGTAACGGTGGTAACTTTCCGAAAAAGCGGCGCAAATTCCATTAAAAAAGAAACGGTACTGTAAGGTGAGCACCATATTGACGTTTTGTACCACATCCATAAATGTGTTTAGTGTTTGTTTATGCAGCTATAAATTTTGCGGAACTTCGATATCGCAGTGTCAGTTCGGGTCGCTTGGAGCCATGTGTGGGCAGAAAAGGTGGAAATCATTCGAAAGGTGGGTGCGCCCTAACGATTTGCAGCAAACCAATCCTTAATCTTTGCTTAGACAGGCCCGAACTTTGGTCAAGTAAGGGTAAGGACAATTGACCGACAGTCATCGCCCTTTCTCACTAAGCCTTGAGAACGAATGAACCGAACACGACTGTGATCCAGTGTACCGTTCAGTTACCGATTGGTGATGGAGAATGGAGGTTGTGTCAATACTATATTATGTGGCGCTTCACAGGTTTCATAGCTGATAGGGAAGTTGATCCCGGTCGAACTATATTACTACGAATATGTTTAAGAACAAACTGTTAAACCAATATAACCAAAAATATTTGACATCATTACAAATTTAGCAACGCTCTTGTTCTATCACAGCCTTCGTATTCAGACAAGCCCTCCGTCTACGATCATATGTGGTTGGTGCTCCATTTGTAACAGACCAAATCCGTAACACAACCATTATTTGACATTGAAAGAGAAAATAAAAGCTGTTCGCTTGAGTAGAAACAGGAAGTCAGCGAGACAAACAGTTGGCTTCCTGATGACCAGTAAAACGCAGATACTAAAAACCCTGAAGCGGAAAGAATAAGCAAAACGCTAATGGAACCTTGAACCACCATATTCAGTCTCAAATGAGCCTAACAAAACGTTGAACGATGCATATGATGAATCCTAACACGAGTGCAAATCGAGTCTAGCGCTTTTTTTTGAAAAGGACCAACCGAAACGTTTACTTCAATACCATCATAATATGACATGCTCTCTTGTGCACTTAGCGGCATTAAAAAGTCAAGAAAACTGACAATTTACGCACAAAATCTAAAGCCAACTTCACATTCATATCGTTAACTCTTCAGCAGTATTCATGTACTTGCAATCCTCGATTAGGCGTACAGTCCAACTACTTTTCAATGAGTTAGCTGACAAACAGGTTTAGCTCTTCTGTTAGATATCAAACATGGTTATCACGATGCTGTCACGATCCGCGAGGACATTCAGAGCAGTCTATAGCAGTTTGCGATCAATTTTTATTTGGAATTTCATCGGATCCAATTTAGTAACTCATTATGGATCATCCAAAATGCACTTATTCATGTTCAACACTTAGCCCTTCATATTCGCTATCACCACCCTTCTTTATTCTTTAGCTGGCTTAACTTACGGATAAATCCGGTTGTCATATAGATTGAACATCACCCACAATTGATCGCAGCTGTCGCATTCCCAGACTTTCCAATTGGCCCCTTTCGAAAAGAAGCGCTTACCAGTAGTCAAATACCGCTCAACAAGCAATGATTTCTGTGATTTCAACCTGGGGAGAAGTCCTAGTCGAGGGTTTATCGATTGGAGTTAACAGACAGTAACTGTGTCTCTTCTCGAGACGATCGGACAACCTGATCATTACTCACAAGCCAAAGTGGTTGTGCGTTCACATGCGATGATAATTCGGTCGTGCCTAATGTGAAGTCAATGGCACAGTGGTAAACACGGTTGCCTCATGAACAGCGTGGCCGTGGTTCTAGTCTCGGCAGTGGCAATGATATGCACTACGGACGAGCTCCAATGAGAGCGAAACTCGAGCCTATTGCTTTTTTTCGAAATGGGCCGACTAAAAAGTCTATAGGAATGCGTCAGCTCCGATCAATTGTGGGTGATATTCAATCTATATGAAAACCAAAATCCCCTAATACTCATCAGAAATCCAGTTGTATTAGTCAACATCAAAATGGGTCGGTCATTCTTCTCATCCATGACATCTACTCCATCGTCTATTCATATACATTACCACGATTTACATCCATTACACCAACAATCTCCTAATTCGAGTTGATCCGAGTATGATAAAAGCTGAGTACGTACTTTGTGAGATGAACGAAACGCATATTCTTAAATTAACATAACTAGGACAGACTAAGAGTGGTCTTGTCTCCAGAATCCCTGGTAAAATATCTCATAACTTAAGCAAATGGCAACAGAGGTGACCTAAACTATATCGATCTGTAAACCATATTCGCTAACAGCCAGCCATGGGTAGCCCCGTTGCCTTCAAAGCCTGCACTTGGGATAGTTAACACTGTGTCGAGCAACGGCCTATTAAGTACATCACATCAAATTCTGTGGACTTAAGGTATCACAGTTAACCTAACCGTGATACATCAACACTGTGTTGTTGAAAAAGTGCAATGAAGAACAACACGGTGGGTTACAACACTCTGCCCATTGTTACATCCGGAGGGGTTGTCGAAGTCAGAACTGTTCTCCGTGCACTATAGACAAGTTAGGGGCGATTCAGTTTTAGCAAGCATTAAGGTATTGCCAGTCGCATCACCCGCTGAGAAAGTTGCTTCTACCTAATCCAAATCGCCACCTCGGAGATAAATCACTGAGGCCCCAACATTAACTGAACTGAATGACCTACAGACGAAACTGATTTGCTGTCCGAGTGTTCCCCATCAGAGCCTGTCGTAACAACATATGTCGATGGGTTCAGAAACTCAGGCCTACCGATCAGAACGGGATTGAAGCCGCACTTGGCCTTCCACAACGGCATGTAGTCAGCTGTTGTTTGCAGCATATTAAAGAATGCTGACTGCACGTTCTGTAGTTGTGGTTGGATATATCTTCCGTTACCCAGCTATCGGTTCATTTTCCTCTAAAGAATTCCCATCCCCTTTGTTGCAGTTGTTAACTTCGTCAACCAATTTTACCGAAACCACTGTACACATATAAGCAGTTTAGTACTCTCCATTCCGTGTTGGTTCCGTGGATTCTATGTGCAATAACAATAAGTACCATTACTATCATAAAACGTGCTACAGGGTCTATTAATTAGTTACGACGCACTGTTTACTGTATTGTTCTTCAGCTAAAGATGACCATTAGTTAGTAATACTGGCGTTGCTTGCAGACAGCTATTTCAACCAAAATGTTTATCCAAGAAGGTTCACTTTTCCATATGTCTCGATTAAAAACTCGAATGAAGACCCCGTTAAGTCTGTCGTTATGATAGTATAATTTCGAACCAAACACCAATCCATCATGCCAACCACGCACTGAGTGACCCTGATTAAATCGTGCGCACAGGTGGATAAAGTGATTTGACTGAAGCATTGGTTGAACAGCACTAGCATGTGATATCGGGTCGGTAAGCAATAATGATAGCCTGACTGTAGTTTCAACTCGGGCACATTTTGTCTGAATATGAAACCGAAACCTTTCATGTCAAATTCGTGCTCGTTCGACAGGTCGTAGAAAAAAACAAACCAGACCTCATTATCACAGACACAAGGCAAAGTAACCCTGCACTAGCGCTGCTCTAACGACTAGTAACCTGACCCCACACCTCGCTAACGCCACCGATAATACACCCTTATCGATCGAGATGATTCACTCAGATGGTTAGGCGACCTGATGATCTGCAGGTGTCTTGCGCTTATAGCATGCGTGCACACACACACACACACACAAATGCAAGATCAGGCACGTACACACGAGAGCTGACGCACACGCACACGTATGCGCTGATTATGCTGATCGATATGGCAGCGATGAGCGAGCGCAGATCGGGCGAGCAGGTCAATACAGCGGATGACAACTGACCAACCAAAAATCAGATTCAAAGCTGAAGTCGACGTACGCGTATGGTTATGAAGCTGGGTTAGGCGAACTGCCATGAACGGATATTACATTTGGCTGAAATTCAGGTAGACATGAAAGAAGACAGAAGAATACTAGCTTGGCCTAACTGCATGATAGTCAGCCGCTTGAATGTAGTTAAGTGTGAAGGTTTAACAAAATTCCGTCAACTTTTATCATTCCAATCATATAACTGAACCGCCACATAGATCAGGTTTGTCAGATACCGGTAGAGTAGTTTTACGAAGTATTACTGCATGGCAGCGTTTGAAACACATTCCTGCTGATAAAATGCTCATGATTGACATGCTTACCATCAAGTCGATCGCATCAAATGTTATCGAAAAATGCGACCTAGAGAGCAAAACTAGGAAATAATTAAGTAGGAGGCTATGATGAAGAATCCCTACGGTACCCTTCCCATTCAGGAAGGACACTCACGGTGAGTAGTAATAAGTCTACAGGGGAAGTGATGTTAGAAGTACTATACACAGCTGAACATGCATTTCCAGCTATCAGTGGTGACCAAAGATACTATCCGCCGGGTTGCTGCTGCTACTGCACGAGATGAAAGGATAAGAAATAAGAACAAAAGTTTGGGGAGGGAAACAACAAATGGAACCCCACGCAAATCTACTCGCGATATTCATATACACAGGCCTTTCCAGTCAGCACTCACAGAAAGAAAACATTACACTCCAGTTCCGCTCGTCATCAATACACATCTTTGCCATAAATGGAATTTAACGTATTGTCTAGAAGTGGATGGGGCATAAATGTTTCATTCATATAATTACCATCCTGCAGTACAAACTGGGCAACCCTATTGCATACAGTAAGATGAATGCCAAAAACGTGCCACTGCTGGTTCTCTCCCAATTTAGCTGCTGTATTCTCACTGAACACCATGCTTAGTGGTCATTTTACTAATTTCATAAGAGATACAGTTAATCATGGTAGTACTGTATCAACAATTCCCATTTCTTGCCGCCTGATCTCCGCTTTCTATCATCCTTTACTTCAGTCTATACCTGTTCCAGTTTAAGATACCTCAATGTCACTTCACGTGCCCTGATGTCAAGTTAGGATGTTCCAAGGGGTTTCTCCGAATTTCAAAGGCAAACAAGGTCTCATGATCAATAAGCACAGAGGTTGGCTGACAGGCCGAAGGACTGGTTGGCTCGCACGAGATGAGAGGACACGGACCAGCTAGATGTGCGGAGTAAAAACTAGCTCGCCCAGACTCAATTACGGGGATGACTGGGTGCACGTTAACATGTTTTATGCGGGCGATGTTCCGGATGTGTAGGATGAGCACCACGCACGTAGGTGGGCCCGTACGATGTAGAACACAAACGGGCAACACTTTTGACAAACCGGCCATCTGTCTGTAGGCGCATTGGTGTAGGCTTCAATCGTCGTCGCCCGAAAAGCAGGATAAATCGGGCAATCCCTTTCTCGGGTGTTCGGGTGGTGACCATTTCAGTAACAGCTCTATGACCGCTATGATAGCAGAAGATAGGACCGAAACGTCCAAAGTAAAAAATCCATCGCGGCCTTTAAGTGCGAGAAAGATAGCAAACAACTACAGGTCTTACAAAACTTAGGTGTGAACCGGGCACTACAAACCGCCTCATTTGAAGGGCGTAGGAAGCTGCTGACCATTGTACTGGCGCAATCACACAAATGACAACAGATTAGGCGCAGTTAACCGTGCTCCAAAATGGTGGTCGGTCGAGACTGTTACGAATATTCGAAATGTCAACCGGTAGCCTGTAATGAGGGAAGCAAACAAACTACAGCAGAAACCAATCATTGAACATGCACATCATCTGCTTCGTTCCACTAATGGTTTCCGAGCGGTATCTCCTGGAGAGCTGAACTAACTACCCGTTTTCATTAGTTTCAGTTTTTTCCGCACCATTTTTCTTATTGATCCGTTCCACGAAAGTGTGCGATACACATCTGAAGAAATTGGGTTTCATAGCACAACGGTATCCCTCAGTGACCAGATGTGTAAGTTTGCTTATGAATTCTAGTCTCCACTACGAACATGAGCGGTGAAAAAAAGCCTCATTTTACGATACATTCACTGGTGTAAAACAGAGTGATAACAGGACTTGCGAATTAACCAAATGATACCTAGTTAACACAATTATACCGTACGCTTGACGAATTAAGTATCATTTTGCTGGTGATCCACAGGCCCAATACTTAATCTGTTTCACATCGGAAAGTGCACCGTAACCACGAAAGAAGGACATCCGCCGCATCATGTTTGTAGGGTGGATCAAGGCCCATAAGCAGTCTTACGTAATCGAACGTGAGGTCGTTAGCGTGTATTACAGTGTGAAGACGACTGTCACCGGGTGAGAGCCTTACAATCACGGGACGCACTGTCACAGATAAAATACAGCATTAGCAGTTGTAACAATGTCCAACAACACTTTACGACAATCGCATTCATAGGAAACGCACCAGCGCGCGATTGCCGCCTACAAGAACAATACTAACCGTAAGGCTGCTTCCGTTGCCTTGGAAATTCAACTACGCTTTGGAAACCGGTGGATTTTCCATGGAGAGAACAAGCAAACGTATGGACGGCATGTCGGGTATAAAGACGGACTACCGTATGATACATAAGTTTCTCAATTAAGACGGAGCAAGCGAAAAGCCATATGTCAGTAGAGATCTCTTACGATTGCGCATGAAAACAGAATACGACAAGGAAGATACCCGCACCACTGACAACCACTTGGATGGGAGGTGGACAACCATCAAGAAGATTCATTTGAACCTCGAATTTGTGAAGTTAAATAGGGGAAGAAGAAAATCGTTTGTACAGCACACACACAGTCACATACGGTGGCGTGAAAGATTTACTTGAATGTATGGAAATAAGATGTGCTGAAGTACTTAGCCGTTTCTAATCATTTAGTCAAGTTTATCCGAGGATGAATATTTCGGATCTTGATCGGATTGAGATGTTGAAACTTTTGGATATGCTACTCAGCCAGATGTGTAACAATGAGAAGATTCTAACTCTGTCAGCAGATCAGAACTCAGATAACGTTTGTTGGGGCCTGGATGGGAAGCTGAAAAACAAATTCAGTGATTTGTCCCAGGAAGACCTTGGTTGATGTACCAGGGCGAAATCAGCAGTGAGTTTACATCGAGATGTCAAGCTTAGTTTTCGTTTCAAGCGATCAGTGCCATATGCTGCTTTAATTATTGTGGACAAAGACAGATACACTTAAAAAAACCCAGTTATCCGAATGGTCAATTCTTCTGCCTGAGCAACCTCAATTGTCAGTGTTAAGAAGGCCAGCTGCTCCATTCGGTTATGTGCAGATTTTTCAACAGGATTGAATGCCAAGATAGAGGACCACCAATATCCCTTTCCAGTCCATGAGGACTTGTCTAGAAAGTTTAATGATGGCAGATGCTTTGCTGAACTCGATCTGGCCGAAGCATACGTGCAAGTTGAGGTCAGCGAAAATTTCAGAGAGGTGCTGACTAGCAACATCCACCGCGGTTTGTTCCAGTATAGACACCTAACTTTTGGAGTGAAATCACAACCCTCAATCTCCCAAGAGATCATAGACATTATGCTCACTGGCGTCCCGAAAGAAGCTGCACATCTCGACAACATGATTGTGGTGGGCATCAATCCCGATGACGTGTACGAAAAATTTGACAAGCCGACTTCGAGAATTTTGATTCCATCTTTGTGCAGAAAAGTGCAATATGCTTATCAAGCCCATCAGTTTATCAACGGATTATAATCGATTAGCATGGTCACCATCCTAACCCATCCAACGTCGAGGCAATCAAGCAAATGCTCAATTAAACTGACGTCTCAAGGTTGCGGTCATTCTTAGGAGCGGCCAGCCACTACAGCACTATCCTACTTGCGACGCACCATATCCGCGAGCCACTACGCACAATGAAAATGGTCTGATGAGTGCCAAAATTCCTTTGATTGTGTCAGGACTAAGCTCGCGTCCGATATACTCCCAACCTACTCCCACCCTTCAGTGGACACTGCAGTAGCCTCCGATGCCTCGAATTATGGTGTTGGCGCAGTGATCCCAATGATTCCCGGGTGGTCCTCAGGTCAGAGTTCACGCATCCAGGACGTTAACCGGAGTATAGAAGGATTACGGACAAATCGAAAACGAAGTGTTGGCAACTTCATTTGCAATGAAGAAATTTCACAAAATGTTGTATAGATGTCACCTCACCCTGTTGACCGGTCACAAGCCGCTGCTTGCAGTATTTGGATCAAAGGTGTTCTGTATATGCGGCAAACCATCTCCAGCTACAGGAAATCATGCCCGTTGACTACAATTTTACCACCAAATGCTAATCGATAGCCATTATCGGGCAAACAGATGTCTCATCATCAATAGTTGCTTCGCGCACCACGGAAAATGAGAACAATGTGGTCGTGATCATATCCGTAGATTATGTTGTGAATTATGTGGCAGTAGATGCAAGTAAGAACCTGACCATAACTATCAATGATCCAACAGTCGACAAGACACTCGGTACTGCGGAATCTTCAGCACCATATTCATGAGGCACGACCTTAAAATATCCTTGATGGTAGGATGAAGCAGTATTTTCGTTGAGGGGTTTGTCTTTCTATCGTCACTCTCCACATCCAGTCTGGTGAACACGCGATCGTCCCATCTGGTTTTAGAAGACGAGTTCTGAAGCAATTCCATTGGACCCATCCAGACATCAGTCGGATGAAAGAATCCGCATGTAATTAGGTACACTGATCTCACATGGATTCCGACATCAGAAAGCTTTTCACAGATTGTTCTGCTTGTACACTGTCTGACAAGTCCAACTGAAAACTGAATTACATTTGTCGCCAATATCTGAAAAACAGTTGATTCGCATTCACATTAACCTCGTCGAAACACTGAATAACGGTCAAAACCTTTTAATGCTTGTTGACAGATACAACTAATGTCCAGAAGTTAGATCTTCAACCACCTCAATTATGTGGAGGTTAGGCCAAATCCTCAGCTGTTAAAGAATACCGGAAACAATCGTGTCACTTAACGGAAATCAAGTAACTTCCAGTATACTCGATGACTTCTGTGAGCAGAATGACATCAGTCGAAAACAGTCATCGCTTTAACATTCGCGATCACATGACCAGGTTGAACGGTCTATGGACAAATTTAAGAGAATCCTTAGAAAATCAAACGAGAGATATATAACTGACGTCCTCGAAATGTTCCTCCACAGATATCGAACGATTCCAAATCATCAGGTTCCAGAAGGAAAATCTCCAGCTGAAGCTTTGATGGGGTGCAAACTATGAACGACGAATGGCTTATTGCACTCTTTCAAACCACAAGTGTACAACAGAAATTTTCAGACGCAACAGTAGTTTACGAAGAGGTATGGATCTCGACCCTACTCCTCGAAATTGGTCAATCTGTACTAACCAGGGAATATCACAGGACAGACTGTACGGACGTCCCGCCAAATTTGAAGTCGTCGACGGGCAGTGTTGTATGGGTTTCCGGTTGGCTCACTTACTTCGATACAACATGTTAACCCAGTTAGACTGTTTGTGGAACAAATGAGCTATTCGTGAAATCAAGAACTGTAGCTAAAACAGCTAGTTGACAACTCCAAGGACCAAGCGCCAAGCCAGATAAGGGGAACGTTGAGGTCCAAGAAAAGTGGCCAAACGTTGCCAATGGTTCTTCAATCCAGCCGTACAAGGACCGCGGTAATTCCAGGTTAACCCCATTCACGCAAGTACGATCAACAAGCACAAAGGAGAGGTGACAAGAGGTGCAATTCCTAACGTAGCAGGCACAGTATCCATCGATCCAGTTTCGGGGAGATTTTGTAAACCTACAGGGTGAATGGAACGTCAGCTGGTTGGAATGAAGCTGGACTGATTTGATTCACACTGTCTGAGACAAGTCTGGTTTCGGATGGATGATTCCGTATTATTTCAGTTGGCCACCCAGACTGCAGCTGTGCGACCGGATACCTACGCACTTCAACTCAATCTGAACTGGTTCTTCCAGATTGCTTGTTGACACTTTCACAAATGACCGGTTCCAGCGCAATGACTGTTGTGTATGATCGCTCGGAATAATTCGATCTGTGTCTCGATTGCTTTGTATGCTAGGTGTTTGCCGTGTTTACTGATTACTGTACACATAAATCGATGAGGATATGAGATCATTCTTCCGCTTTGAATATTTACATTCTAGTGGCATACTACCATGTATTGCAGCCTCAAGACATTGTGTTTACGTTCCACTGGTCTAAAGGTAACCGACTATTTGCTACACAGAATACCGGATTGTACACAGGTAAGCATCTTTCGGTCTCACTTTTGAAGTTTAATTATTCATAGTTCGGCCAGAGGATACTCGGAGAGAGACAAACACGAAATGCTATAATACAATCAAAAGAGGCTTCGCTACCAGTTCTGAAGGCTGTGATATACGCCTATGTGACATTGGTGAGGTCGGGTTGACTCAGGGTGAATGACCCATAACCGAGTGGCACACAGGACCAAGGTTATGTTCGATCTCCTCGTTGTCAAGGTTAAATGATGTAGGGTAATGAAAGCTCGGTAGTCGTAATAGGTGGTTTACTTAGGGTCTGTAATTGCAGAATATGATCAGAATTAGGTCAAAGGCCAGGTTGAACTACGAAAGAACTGAAACTAGGCTGTCTGACGTGTTCAAAGTATGTACCCCTTACCGTTATAATGACTGATATACTTTTCGTTCGCATGTGATTCAAAATGACTCGATTCAGGACTGCGAACATCCGGTTTCAGTAAATTGACAACAAAGCGAGCAAACCTAAAACATCAAACCCGTTATGATAGTGGTCGTCGTAGTGGATTGCGTGTTCAAAAGGTGATAGTCGTAGAGATTAGGAGAATGGTCTCCCAATGCCTTAGTTTGTCCACAGAATGCGTATCGTTTCCATAACACTATGAGGTTGACCGTTACGAAAAGGACAAGGTCGCCGTGGAACGAAAGCATCATGTGACACCTATGAGGTATAGGCTAAGTGTAGAAACGAAGTTTGATTGATTGGTTATTTAAGGCTTCTAGACCAAGTAACTTAAAAATTTGGAAGATAACGAATCCAAATCCGAAAATTCACAAGAACCAATGAACAGACATGATGCACCTTAGTCGGTACATACCAATGATAAACTGGTACGAAACTGTACCGGAATATTTTTACGATACACTTACTAGCAATGTAACTGATAACGTACACCCTTCATCTGTGAACATGGCAAGATAATAATGTGAGTCTAGTCGGTGCCTCCTGCCATAAATGATGGAAAAACTCTATTAAAAGGAGGGGAGTGCGGCAAAGTAGGAGAACAGGCACGATGACGATAGTCGAACGTTACCTAGTCCAGAAATATTTCTAAACAATGATATTTCACTGAAACTTACAGAGGGCACTTACGACACCACAGTGAGAACAGTATAACTATACGACTGCGAAACATGGTCGCTATAGGCTGCTATCGAGGTAAGGCACAATGCCGTCAAGTTTAGTGAGTCCTGTAATTTAGACTTCGATAGTTGTTACCCTTCTCGAGATGATCGTGCGGATTGAGCAGTAGTCACATGCGAACGTGGCTGAGCGTTTGCGTACGATAAGTCGATCCTGCCTAATGTGGGCTCGATGGCGCAGTTGTCAACATGGTTGCCCCGTATTCAGGACGTCAACGCATCTTTTAACAAGCCGCATGTTCTCAGTCGAGCCTTCAGCTTACTGGTGCGAGGTGGCTAATTGATAACTTGCCAATAGGAAATGAAAGTAACCGATGGTGAGTCAAAATGTATGTTGAGCTGGGATCTGCGTGGCCCGTCTGGCTTCTAGATGGAAAAAGTTGGGGGATAAGCAGGCTAATTCGGTCCAGTAGCGCAAATTTTGTCATTGTTTGATTGGGTTGTTTGTGAAGTAATCGTAAGTAACGAAGTGTGGGAAGAAGGTCGCAAGTCTTAATGATGCTACCTTATTTGCAAAGGTAATTTAGCCACTTATTTGCAAGGTGTAGGCATCGTGAATGTTGAAGCTAGACATACGGCCTTTTAGTTAGTAGACTTCATCCCTCCTTTGGTTAAGGCCGTTTATCCTCTCGTGGTTGTATGGCGGTTTAACATCCGTGTGAAACGTCGTGTTGATAACGGTGGTGGTGGTAGGCTGCATCTACGAATTTTATGCAACGAGGATATTGAGATACTCATGATCCGTGACCTCGGCGTAACCTAATCACTTGATTTACTCATCGACGTTAGCGATTAGCAGTGCTCATCAGTTCTCAATCAATATACTGAGTAAATGTCCCAGGGATCGTAGACTACACTGTTACTCGTTGATCAACGGATGACGTGTCTGATTGGTTTTCGAAATACATCTCGCTGAACTGCCGACTTTTTCACTCGATCAACCTACTTGCTATGCATTAAGCAACGAATACAAGTGCTGTAAACACTGCAAGCCAATCCATACACTTACAGTGAGCATGCAAGGTTTTGAGTAGTAAAGCAGGATGCACTCAATAACATCGCTATAACTCTTCTCTTCACCGACAACCAGATGTCTGGTTAGTGCTAAAGAAAACCAAGATAGATTGAAACAACACATGCCTTCGTAATTCCGGCTAATAGTTCCTCAACAATATTCTAAGCTGACGAAATAGACATGTGAAATGGTATCAACCGAACAACAGGAACCAAAGTCAATAGGACGCATTCAACGCAACTCAGTCCAAACTTCCAAGTAATTCTAGTTCTTGTCATAATTATTATTGACAGAAAGTTTAAATGTTTCAGGACGATTCATGATGCATTGAGCGGAAAATGCGCCCTTTCTGAGTGTGTTACACAGACAACGCACTCCTTATGTCAAGAAAACAGCATCGATCAGCCGTAACAGTGAGAGTAAACTTTGACATAGTATGACGGTTTGTACGTCTTGGTAACAGGCTCTGCTAGTATCCTTAAAACAACGGGTTCCCTTTATCCGTTTGGTCAAAACAGAGAATTGATATGTCGCGAGATGTTGAGAGTAAATTGATATGCTGACAACTCGCGACATGTCTTCTCTCTGTTAGAGTCACGTGTAGACGCTGAACCCCACGAAAGTATTTTTAACGCATCTGTTTATGTTTCAAGTGATTTTAGTGACAGCGCTGTCGGGGACTTTTTTCGATCAGAGTAAGCTGCTCTCCTCAGGTCAACAGAACAAATTTTAACCGAGGATATGAATGCCCACGGCGATATTCGGTCCTATCGTGGTAACAAGTTTGAGCTAGCATCCTGTAATTCGGATAATAATAGGGAAGTTGCAACCGTGGACCAATCTAAGACATCGTGCACATCGCTGTTTCACTCGGCACCGTTCTCACTTAGATCAGGCCTGGTGACAGACAAACCACATGGCTGTCAGTTACGGTATGGTGCGGCTCTAATTAAACCATAGACTGGGAAGTTGTTTCGACCCGAATTTTTATTAACGACGCCGCCGACTACAGCGACCGGCTGTTGAGAAATTGGCTATGTCTGTGGTTCGGCATGTGTACTAAAGTAGCTCAGAATGAACGTTCAACAACTGTAACCCGAACTACTTCGACAGCCTTCGGACATGAATTTCACAGCAGATGATGCCTTATCACAAGGTATGGTTGTACGTAGATTCAACAAACATCGGATATCAAAAGATCCCCTAGAGACTTTGGATACCAGAAGGAATTTTTTTTGTGAATGTTGTTTACGGAACGGTATATGTGATGTAAGGCACAAATTGATTGTTGATCAAGAGGCTTAGCTGACTGAAATAGCTGGTATGATGAAAGTCTTTTATACGTCAGGAAGTACCAGTAGATTACTGAAGCTAATACGTGCAATTTGTCAAAGGCGCCCAATGAGACATGTTCCTGTGAATTACAGGTTGTATATGCAAAGCAGCCACGGGAGTAGTGCTGGTGCATGGGTTTGAACCACAACCGCTTAGAACAGAGGAGGTAAATTACTGCCAAACAGTTGACCATCTATGTCTACGAACAGCCAAACACGCAGGGCAAGCAACGACTATTCGGAAACATAGAAGGTGAGTATAAGCAAAATTCGGTTGTCCAATTGTTAGGGATGCACATAGTTAGGTGGCTGGATCATACCAATTATAAGCACTCGGCGCGCCGAGTAATTTCTGATGATGCTTCAGTTGAGTGGTTTAAGGCACAAAATGATTAAGGATCGATTTGGGGAAGTGACGGTGATTAACGGTAGGTTAATCACTGTGGGTCAGGTTTGTCTTTCAGACTGACATCCACATAATGTTTTCAAAAACACCAATAGATCAGGAGTCCTCGCTTGACCGACAGGTTCATTAGACGTGAGCCCCACGGAATGCACATGACCTCCGTTAAGGACGGAAAAACAAACTGCTTGTACTAATATCTAATTTCACAAATTAATAAGTCGCCCTAATGACGATATGGGATAAAACACCGATTTCCTCGAACAAACGTCTGGAAGAAAGTAAGCCACGAGGAGTTGTTACGGTGATCGTGACAAGTGGCGAAAGATGGGGACGAAGTTACTTACCAAACATACGATTATGTTGCTTTACCTTCCAACTCTAAAAGATGCCTAAATGTGGAAATGAGGAAATAGACCAACGTTAGAGACAAACAAAAATTGGACCTCAATGAGGAACGAGGTCTTTTATGATTATGCATGGTGGACAAATTGTCTTAACACGATAACGGCAACCTCATAAACAGCACAAAGTGAGAATAGAAAGTGATATTAACGCAGAATGTGGAAATACCAAACCAGACAATGACTCCCGTAAATTACCCTTTTGAGATCAACGAGCTCAGTCGTTGGCATAGTAACGACATCGATCATCAACCTTCAAGTGGTTAGCTCGAGATCGGCCTACCCGAGGAATATGAAACAGCAACCGCCCCACGTGCTACCGTACAGGGTATATAGCAAAAATCAAGACAGGGGTCATAGGCAATAAACCCGACGATTTAACTGAGCCCACGCCAATCACACACACCGGAAGAACACGTGGCGCTACTTTTCGACCTTAACTCCCAACGTCGTCCAAACCGACTGATACGACCGGCAAGTTCAACCGCCGAGTGTGTCATCCACTGACTCAGAATGTGAAAAGTTGTGCGAACGAGCGAACAGAAGGGCAGTTAGCGTCAGACCACAACATGCCATACTGCTATCGATCGACCGCCGTCCGGTCTATAGCTCTCGTGCAGACGCGGGCGTGCGAACGGCCGTGCTATCCGTGTACGGCTGCATCAGTGTGGTGAGTCACAAGTGGTCAGACCAACAGTTTTCAGGCTGAGTCAGCCGTCGCAAGCCTGACAACAAAACAAAATGTTCCATTGGTTAGAGTTGCCACCACCACTATCATTAACACCATCACTCAACCGAAGTAGATCACGGACACAGGAGAGAGGTAAGTTGCTTGTTCGCATAAAGACGGAAAGTAACAGATCCAACAGTATTGGTTTTCAACCAAACGAATCACGCTATTTGTGTAGGTTTGAACGAAATTAAAACATACGAAAAAGTGAAGGAGATAGCAAAATACCATCGGTCTGTATAATTGACTACAAAAGTCCAAACATCCGGGTTAATCACTTAAACAACGAGTCACGGGTGATGACAATGATGAATGGTTTAGAGATCCGCGCACAGTTAGGTCACAGTTAAAGATCTGTTGTGAATTGAAGCCAGCAGCTGAATGGGTTGTACGAACTTCTTTTGGGAGCAGACAACCGGACTGTATAATCCAATAACAACCGACTCTCCGTTGCTTTATCAATTTAGGGTTGCCGGAAATGTGTTAACAACGCGAAAGACTCGCTTGGGGTCAACACGACAGTCCGTATCGATAAGATGTGCAACTATTGCACTGTTAATGGCTTTGGTCAAACCAGTCCACAGAATGAGGTCCAGGCAGGATGAGGTTGTTTGGGCAAACGCCTAGTTGTCCAATCTACATATCTCACTGTGCAATAGTAGGAGAAAGAATACGCAAGCATTGATTGGTCGTGAACAGGCACTTTGTTTTGCGGACTAAAGTAATCGGCGGAGAGGTAATGAACCAGCCCCGTGATGTTGCTGCTGAGAAGATGAATCTGAGAGTCCGATATCAGTGCAGGTTAAGTCATTGTTTCCATATCAATCTCGAAAAGCAGACGGATGAAGATGGCTTTCTTCTTTACCGTGGTAATCGGATTACGTGACTCAATAGGGATCATGTTCCGGGCCATAAAACAATCAAGAGCACCATTTCTTTTTAACGCAATGACCATATCAATTCTCGCTCCATTGCCTCTGCACCACAGATTTTCCAAGCCCCGCTGATAAAACTCGGAAAAAGGTTAGGTTTCTGTTTGAGCAGTACAAAATGTGTGCACCATCCAGTCCACTTTGTCTTGCAGTGAACCAAGCGCTGTAAAGTTCCATCCAGCTGTCTTTTGGGGCTTACATCCAGAAATCGGAACGGGTTATTCGACCATGTTGCAAAAGTGGAAGTGACAAAACGAGGTGATTGATTCAAGAGTTGAAAAACATCGGTTAGATCTCGGTCCGGGTTCAGTAAAATAAAAATATCACATGCGAATCGCCCATACAAACACATTTTCGACAACATGGTTTAACTGCTGATTTTCCAGTTTACCCATGAGAATATTTGCTAGTAGTGAATCTGATGGAAATCCCATTGCAACTCCGTCCGTGTAACGATACAACTCGCCGTTAAAAATGAATCGCATAATGTAATCACGGCGTGGCGGAAGCTCTTTAGGCATTAATGTTGGTAGGCTCAATTGGACATCCGATTGTTCGATGTGCTGATGAGTGAAATTCATAGTGTGTATCAGCAGGACATTTCTGAACAATGAATAAAAGTTTAAGGAGCATATAAACTAATTACGAATGTCAATATTTGTGACCCTGACAACAAAATCAAAAACGTCACGCACGCTAAGGGGACAAAGGTTTTAGCGAATCGGTTCAAGCTGTTTTGCTAACCACTTAGTCGTCGCATGATAAAGTGAGCTGCGCACAACAAAGATAGTCCTTAGCGGTTGGTTTGGTTTGTGGAATTTTGGTAGACCATACAAACGAGAGATACTCGAACCAGTCGGTTTGACTTGGTCAAACTGAGCCTCTGTAATTCCTCCTTGTTAAAGGTCGTTTCAGGATGCCTACCAATCACCCCAAGCTGATCGGGCAATGAAGGCAAGCCACCATGGAGTCGAGTGTTAGTGGATTACGCTATCCGGCCCTCTGTTCCCAAAAACAGTCCGCACAACACAGTTACTCGCCGCGGTCAAAGGTCACAGCACTGGTTACAAGTCATAGCAAATCGGGGTTATCGACTGGAGTTAACAGACAGTAACTGTGTCTCCTCTCGAGGCGATCGGATAACCTGATCATTACTCACAAGCCAAAGTGGTTAAGTGGTAAACACGGTTGCCTCATGAACGGCGTGGCCGTGGTTCTAGTCCCGGCAGTGGCATGGATATGCATTATTGACGAGCCTTAATGAGAGCGAAACTCGAGTCTAGTGCTTCTGTTGTTCGAAAGGGGGCGACTGGAAAGTCTATGGGAATGTGAAAGCTGTGATCAATTATGAGTGATGTTCTACTTGAAACAAACCAAATCCCCGGCTACTCATCAGTTATCATAGCAAATCTTCAACTCCGGCTTCTGTGAGCTAATTGTGTGTGGATCTCTAAAGTATTCATCACCATCACCGGTGACTCGCCGTTTGAGTGACTAACTGGATTGTTAGGATTTTTGTACTTAATTATGTGGACTGATGGTTTTTGTTTACCTCCTTCAGTTTCCTAGATGCTTCAACTTTGTCGAATATAAAATTTTATTGACCCGATGAAGAGTTATCAAAAACAGTTGTTCGTCACCGCTATTTTCAATGACTGGGAATTTTCCCAAGACCATTTGCTAACGGTTGGTCCGGCTCAGAGTGCGTCCGAGCTGACAGTTGTGTTTACCAAGCGGTCGAGCAATCAGGCGGCCAAACGGGGGACAAAAACGGTTGTCGCCCGTTGGCGACTTGCCAGCTGGCAGCGAACCGATCTCGTAGCTAAATTTGGCCCGGCCAAAGCAAATCAACGGACAACGTAATTTTGATTGGCTAACGAGCGTTCGCTGTGACCGGCCCAATTGACTGTACGTGTACTGGCATTGGTCGCCTAAGCGAATAGGTCGAGTTGGGACCGGTAGCCTGATGAGGTCACTGGACTGTCCACATTAGACAGGCGAACATACAACTGTGCGTGTCTCTGTAGGTGTGCGTCCGATGTGTGGCGCGTCAACGCCCCTAAAACCTAGAGATACGACCAAGCGAAGGGGCCAGAGTTAAATGCTTGGTCGATCAAACAAGTAGTAAAGCAAAAAGGTTTGAATATTTGCGTCAATAGGCGCAGCAACGGCTGAACGGAACGAATGGAGAGGGTAGACCGAAAGATCTTGACCACAGTAGGCTGGTAACCTAAATAGACCACGACACCGGTTGTTATTTGAGCAACAGGGTTTTGCTGATCACCAAGACTGTGGGATGTGATGATACGATGGAGAAGTAGATCGGGTCGACGGTATAATCCGTTGCCAGGACACAGACACCTATCAGCTTTGCTAGCGCAAATGTCACTGATGAGTGAGGTATGAGATAGAACTGTACGTGAAAATCATTCGCCATGTTGAAAGTAACTCGCACAACTGAGTAGCAGAGAATGGAGGCACAAGGGATATTGAAGCGTGCGACGCACATAAGTAGCAAGACGATTACCACGAAAAGACAGTCTTGAAAAAGTCAGCTTAGATATTCTACACATCGGAAGCTTTTTCAGTTTCAACTTGGTACGAACGTCTATAAAGTCTTGAGGGTAACTGGCCAAAAACGTTCCGATCAAACAAACCTTTCTTCTGTGCCAACTTGTCCTCTGTAGACATCCGCCCAACTTTATTAGGCAATGTTTTGTGATACCACGTTAATAGGTAATGAACGCGAAATTGGAAAATGGGATACACCGAGCACTCACAATGATAGACAGACTTCACAGCCATATATCATCTTGAATAAGATACCAAATGTGCCAGCCTGTCATCAGACTCTACTCACAAATGACATTTAAACTGCGAGATGAAAAATCCGTAAGGTCGAAAATACTGATCACCAGTAAAAAGCAAATTATCATCGAACTAGCGTCTATAAAAAGGAGTCAAGGTGATAACAGTTATCTGGCTCTCGATGATTCTCGTTAATGTTGAAAAAAAGGGCTTCCCATTGCTACACCATCAAAATGTTCAAAAGCAGACCATTCATATTGAAACGGAATGTTTCCTGTGCACGAAAAAATGAGGTTTTCAGGATAATCCAAAGGTAATCAAAGGAAGTAGGCATGGTAATAATCCGGGCGAAAATAAAATCACACAGAAACGTATTAGTCTCACGTAACCGTACACCGTCAAATAGAGATTCAAAGTCTACAGAACAGATTGTCTTTGAACTAATGAAACATCGCTTAAAAGAGTATCAAGTTCGACGGAAATTTTTTACGCAGTACGTCGTCACAGTTTGACTAATAGCATTCAGAATTCCACCAGGCCATCGAACAACTTGTGATGGGCTGGACTGTCCATTGTCAAGAAATTACGTAGCGAGACACCATATTTATGTGTTCTTAGGTGAGATTTGGGTTAAAGATGTTACCATCAAGCATGATGACGCATCTATACACCAGTGGTATTTGAGGTCCCCAAGTGATCTGTTTTTCTATGAAGCTGACGCAACATTTGGTGTAATGTTACATTGATCGGTAAGAATCGAGCGTATTTTGCTCACATACGCATCCTTCCAGAAAGAAAAGGTCTTTCATTTTCTTGTGTTACAGCAGCTTCACACACTAATGATGTTCTGACGTCACAAAACAATGTTGGCGAATCGACGAGGACAAAAGAACATGCTTTGTTCCGAGCCAGGCGACGTTGTTATCTGGTATAGAGAGCAGGTTGTCGATTTCATCACAAAGTTTCAAAAACTGGACCTGAGTTTGTAGTCTACAGCATGCTTCGGAGGGCTCTTGAAGTTAGAGCCCAATGATAGCACGCCCACCTAGACCTCAATGATGAACATATTAGTTAGCATGTTTTTAAATGTGAGTCGAAAAGATGGACATCCCAAACGATCGTGACAACGGGATCACAAGACATCCAGTACTACCATCATAGGGTTTACAGACAGTTTCCAGTGCGAAACGCCCAAACCTGATGAAATGAATCACGGACTAATTGTTCAGAATATACTATGCTCAGTCTCAATAGTCTATCCTAATTGGAACCTTCGGGTCTGTCCTCTCTGTTTAGTCGTTGTAGCCATGCCCACTGAGGTACATAGATTTCGTTTGTTGCAAACGGCTAAGACGATGAGACTGAAGTGTTAACTACGATCATGCTGTCTTACTGAAGCGGACAAATTGGATTCAGTAGTCTAAAGTAGCAAAATGTTGTGCGACAATGGATCGAGTGATTCGACCGAGTAATCAGACGCAAGTGCTACAACACTGTCTTGGTGA
This sequence comes from Paragonimus heterotremus, assembly GCA_013368495.1. Lineage (NCBI taxonomy): Eukaryota > Metazoa > Platyhelminthes > Trematoda > Plagiorchiida > Troglotrematidae > Paragonimus > Paragonimus heterotremus. The sequence goes on from LUCH01001404.1 coordinate 61,757, forward strand.
CATCAAATTGGCCAAATTCAACGATGATTGCGTTATCGGTCATCTCTGGGTCTAACTGGGCAGCACAAGATTCATGTACAACACCAGTCAAGCATTCTAAGGAACACTGGCATCTTGTCTTACCACACCGTTATCTGCAAACGAAAATCAGACGGCGAAGAGTTCATCGATCAGTTCGGCAAGCGATCTGAAAGAATGGCAATTAGTACCAAGCGTTCACGTGTCTGGTGGCCAGATAGACATAAATAATGTAGTGGGAAGTGGTTAGCCGAACTAGAGAAGGAATGTCTTAAGAACAACGCCGACTTTGTTCATATGAACTCGTCCAGTCACGCACAATCTGGCGTCACTGGGCACCAAACAGTGCACATTATTGCGGTGCACAGAACGAATAATCCGACCAATTATTGCTAATGGATAAGCATACTGTGAAACGATTCGTTTGAATGAGCGATACGCAAAAAGAGCACAATACTGCTCGCTCAGGGCATTAATCATGAACCTGGTACCAACCGAAGGATCGTTTGCCAAAAAATGCCCTTTTTGCCTATGAACATAAATAACAATGAGTCTGACCACCGTAAGTGTTCCTCAAAATAAAAGTTGAAGGTAATCTTCGTTTAATGTAGAGTCGTTCCAATCTTGGATAAGAGATCAGAACCTTCGAACGTCCCTTCAGGATATGCTCGAAGTCCCCGATAAGAAGTTGGTAAGTTATATCATGCATCATCCTTATCATTAATAGAAATACCGATAGCTGATACTAACACTTAAGTTGCATGCAATTATTAAGAGACAAACCATAGGTACAAGATAGATCAATCCCAGTTTAGGGATATAAAAAGAGAGGAACTGGGCTTAGAGTCCGTTGCTTCACATCTTATCGGATTACAGGAGACTGTACTGGGCGGCCACAGGCATAACATAATCCGGCAACTTCGATTGGTTGGACAGAACACTATTTTATACGTAGTGGAATTCCACACAGATGCATGATCCTAATTGTGGGAACAACCATAATGCATATGCTCTTTGATATCCCTGAAGTATCAACGCTGTAAAGAATTCCAGCTTACAGAGAGTGGAAACCAACCGACAGAATGAATGACTGAGACAAATGGTTTCCAATCTCTGATTAGTGGGACATGTGGGACGCATGAGACAAAAAGACAAACCACGCATGTAACTGTTTTAATGAACTCAAATCCAACAGGCGGGGTGGCGACAAAACTACTCTTGAAATTGGTGAAAATATCTCCTCTAAGAAGAAAAAACGGAAACTTCGGGAGGAAAAAACGTCAAGAGATTAGGTCACCGCATTCCCGACACTGAATGCTATATGCTGGAGGGTATTCCTGAGGCGTCACTGGCGGAACTGGATGTACTTTCTGCAGCAAAATTTAAACAGTCTCCAACACCAAGAAGATCGATACATACCGTAGATTGATGGGTTCCACAGTACGAGCTGAGTCAGAGATCCGTTTTAAGAAGAGCACACCCAACTGCAGGAAAAACCAATTCAATCAAAACAATGTCTACTGTACCATCGCACACGAAATTTTCGGTTACGCCTCTTATAAAAAAGGGCTAAAATGTCCCATCGACATTTCCCATAACGTGTTCCGAAGAAGTTTACTAACAACTAGGACAGAAGCAACAAACTAACACTGATCTCTAACCCGATCTCATCATCATCATCATCATAGCAGCCATAAGCTTGACCAGGAGGTACTGTGCATCGAGTCATCACTCACCCCAACAGTGACGTAGAATACACTAGAAGAAAACGTTACCAAGAGGTTTGAAAATTACCAATAAACGAAGACTAAGCGGAAGAACTAGAAATGGTATGGATACAAGTATGCCATTGACTGCGACATAACTCCATCT